>OU898280.1:124118179-124330679 GCA_918026665.1 Diabrotica balteata | reverse complement strand
TCGTATTTTTAGGTGGGCTAAAACGGATATAGAAAATTCTCAGCGAAAAATATTAACAGCGTATTTGGGAGGAAGAGGATATATGAATACAAGTGAGCCATAAGAAAAGCAGATTGCAAATTTAAAAATTTATTTTCGGATGCAGGCTGAGATATACTTTATCACGCGGTTTGCGTAGTAGATACTACAACACTGCTGAAACTGAGAGAATCAGAAATACCAATAAACCACCTTTTTAAGCACGAAAAAATGCACACCAGGATAGGTAAACCTCTATACGGGTGACATCCTAATAAAGTCTGTCAAGACCATGTCGACAATATAGCATCGAACTATTGATTTACATTAGGAAATATTTTCTCTGAAACAGAAGGAGAATTACTTGCCTTTCAGAATCAGGTTATGTCAACCAAAAATTACCTGAAGTATATCGTCACAGATGACATAACACAAATTAAACTAAGGGAACCAGGAATGCGCACAAACCATTTTACTAAGGACGAAAAAATTCGCTCCTGAATGGGTAAACCTCTGTACGGGCGACATCCCAATGAGATCAGTCAAGAGTATGATGACAGTATTGCGTTGAACTATTGGTTGACATCAGGAAATATGTTCCCTGAAATAAAAAGTTCATTACTTGCCATGCAGGATCAGGATATACCAACAAGAAATTACCTTAAATATATCATCAAAGACCCTCAAGTAGAAAACGACAAATACCGATATGCACGACAAGCCCAAGAAACCATACAACATCTTACCGTGTGCTGCTAGGCAATTACTACAACTAAATACAAGGAACGGTCGACTCAGTAGAAAAGGTCCTTCATCAAGAGATAGCTGTCAAATTGGGACTTCAAATAAACCATCTCCCATATTTTCAATACGTTCTTGAGGGTATTATAACCTACGTTTACTTTATATTATGTTAGTTGTGATGTTGATGTGAATCGATGTCAAGAACTGCTATTCTATCACGCTACCCGTGACGACGCCATACGCCATCTTGTGGCGATAGTTCCGTGACGCCCGCTTCAGCATTTTACTGTAGACAAAAAAGTAACACAACTCCAGTATAAAAGCTTCGCTTTAAAATGTTCATTGCTATCAATATGCATTAGATCATTAACCATTTTAGTGAAAAGAAGAATCAAAACTTTTGATATGTCACATAGAGATTTATAAATTATATTATTATACATATTATATTGCATAAAAATAAATTATATATTACTTACTTAATAATGGCACAGTGTTCTTTAATTATTACACTTAGCACATATTTCTGTGATTCCTGGGATATATTTTTCAAACTGTTTAAACGATGCATTAAAATTCTAATTCGTGTGGTTATAAACATAAATAGACATCCAAAAATCAAGTTACCTCCCTGGGAAATATTTATTATATAGAAAGCATTCATAATCTGATATATAGACCAAAATCTAAAAAGGTGGTCGTTAAAAGGATACCAAGCTGCAGGAAATAATTTAATTCCAAACGGAAAACGATAGATAGCCAATAAAACGGATAGGAGACCCATAATTACGCATTGAAATATCACAACAATAGACACCTTATTATGATACTTGACTGTATTGTGAATAATGTTTCTAACTTTGAATCAGCGTGACATAATAATTTGTTTTCTACATCCATCGATACACGAATAAGTTCTGTAAACTGTTTCTTCTGACAATATATGGCCTTTAAAATAACAGATAGGCATGAAACAATATACTGTGTTGTCTCAACCCTTTTCTGCTCATCATGTTCAAGTATAACACCGATCAAAATTCCACTCGCAAAGATAGGAAACTCAATGTGAACAAAAATGTTGTAAACTTTATACCAACGTAACAATTTTAAGTTCTTCGTACTTGGTGGCCAAATACCTGCTACAATTAAAACGAATATTGGATTCTTAAAGAAGTGCATTTTGCTGAACACTATGTCCTACACGTCTTGACTGAATAGGTCTTTTTATACTATATTACAAATACAAAACACCACGTATTTGAAATTGCTTTAAGTTTTCCATGTAATTTTAATATGCAATTTCAGAAATTTGTTGTTTTAGCGGTAATTGTCGGATTGAAGACATTGGTTCTTATTGACGTCTTCAAAACTTTTAAGAAGGATAATATCGAGAAAATTATTTCATAAAATACAGTTTGATTGTAAAAAGTGGCGTACTAACAATTTTTCTGAGGAGGGAGAGGGCGTTGGGTTTGGGTACCGAAATAAAAAGATGTTACAGATGGCGGTACAGTAGACTACTGCGAAGGTTTATACTATGTTTTTTATATTTTTAAAATATAAATGATATTGTTAAAATTGAGTACAGTAATTTTATTCCTTATTTATTGTTTATATTTTAAACAAATAACTGTGGTAAATTTTTTGTAGATTTCTACATTACGACTCTGTAATAATTTCAAACCCTAACATAAATTGCAGTTTTCTATCATTATATCCATTGGCTGAGTTGCCAAGTTGTGTAGACAGTAATTTTATCAAATACGCTAGAACTTATATGCTTTAAAAACTAATTAGACTTTAGCATATAAAGAAACACTACTCTATTGTTTATAAATACTAAAATAATTAACTAAAAACGCCGTTTTTAAAGGATTTTTAAAACTAAATAGGTTTTTTTATAGATATATTACTTATAGAGTGTAAATTTTATGATATCGTAAATTCAAAATAAAAGTTGCAGTATCTGCAATATTCTGTAACTCTGTAAGTTTCAGCATGACCAGTTCAAAATTCAAACCGATAACATTCATATTAAATTTTGTGATAATCTGCCAAAGTGTTGTACAAAGTAATTGATATGGCAACCCTGTTAGTATGACGTTTCGTTTGAAGCGTTTCGAAGCCGAACGTAATGCTATCTATCGATGATAAATACTACCATTGCTTCAGGTGGAGCCATCTCCATACATTTCAATTTGAAGGCGGCAGTTCAAGACGTAATTCTTGTTTAACGAGATTGTTTAGGAAAAAATATTTAACGTTGTATTGCAAATATTTTCCACTTTTACATTTATATATATATTATGTTCTCGAAAAGAATTTTTCGATTTCTTACTGGTAGCTTTTTTATAAGCCGAAACATAGTATTTTTTTCTATTGGGACAAAACTGTAAATTTAAAAATTTTCAAAAAATTCATAAGTATTTCTTATATTTATATCTTGATGCTGTAAAAAAATTAACAAAATCCTATGTTTGGTTTTCCCGCTTTATACTTGGAAAAAAGTAGTTTTTTGAGTTTTTTTAAAAACGAAAACATGAAGTTTGCTTAAAAGTTGTCAAAATACTTCTAGTCATCACATATACCTCTCAATTTTTTCAAATTTTTTGAATTTGGAGTTTGTCTTTTGGGGGGTGCAGATCAACCTTAACAGGCATACGTTGTTTACTACCGACACATCTGTCAAATTCAAACTAAATATTAAATTATAATAAAATATAAATATTATATTAAAGTGAATTTAATTATTATACAGTGTGGAAACCACTTATGGAATAAAATTGTTTGTGTCCTTATTATAGAAAATAATAAAAAACTCTGGGACACGTTAACTTTTAAATTTAAATGTGCACTTTTTAAACATAAATTTAAATGTACAGGGTGACCACGCAAGTCAGGCATAGTCCATAATCTTTATTTTTAATGAAATACCCTGTATATTTTATGTTTTTAAAAGATTCTTAACAACCTGATTTCAGCGAACTGTAGGGTCTATAATGAATAATACAAGATAAAAGTTTGAAATTATTTATTTATCACGTGTTATGGTATTATTTTAAATTAACTAAATAGGTACAGACGATACACATCTACTCTAAGTGTCAGTATATTGAGGAAAATTTCTGTTTAGTAACCGTGTTAACATTTTTTGTCATGAATAGGTAAAAACTGTCTAGGTAGTCTGCTAATTAAACTAAATCGGTAAATAATGCGGATTGACATCAATCAGTTGTTGGTGTGTTAACATTTTACATTAAAATAATAAATTTTTAATTAAAAGCTAATTTCTTGCAGAAATAAAAATGAAATAGTTAAATGAAACCCGCCGAATTGAGATTTTAATGATGATCGGTTACGGGGAAAATTGTAGAAGTCAAGTTGAAGTAGCAAACTTATTTAATCAGAGGTAACCTCAGTTGCCTAATATTTCACAATAATCCGGTCAAGTTAGCATCAAAAATAGGGGTAAGGTTACATTAATTCGCACCTTCCTAAAAATTGGCACGGTTGTTGGGAACCCTATTATACACAATTTGTCAATTATCCACATCAATCCGGAGTGTGGAAAAAAATTTATTCAAGGTCAAATGTTGCAAAAATCGGTTTTTTGAGTTTTTCAGCTAAACGGTAAGTTTTATAATAAAAATAGGTGAGACAAAAATGATTCATCATGCAATTATCTATAAAAATTGTTCCTACACATTTTTTCCTAAGAATCACCATTTCGAAGATACAGCGATGCAAAATGTTGAAAAAGTTGTATTCTTCATAATATGCACACGTTTCCGCGCCACCCGTGAGGTAGTGTACATGGCGCGTTTTTTTTTACGTGGTTTCCCCGGTAGGCCTATTCCACGATCTATTGTGCTTCTGTTAAGTTAAAAAGCTATTATATTAAATTGAAAATGGTACTATTGTAAATAACAAGAGCGGTGTAAGTAATGTGTAAATTAAGAAAATTATTCGTCTGATAGATACTCTTCTAATGGAACATAATCCAGACTGTCTTGCTCTTCTTCTTCTTTTTCTTCTTGCTGGGTACAAATAAATTGTTCAAAGAGCGATGCATCAGATGTCTCCCCGTCTATATCGTAAGAATCCTCTTCTACTGGCGATTCAACATTGGAGCACGATTGGCCTCGACAACTGATACATGCTAATGAACAAAACAAACCAACTTTTTTACAGCCGCATTTAGCATTACATCCCTTTTTACAATTGCAAAAAATTGAATTGAGGAGTTTTTCTGGTGCAGGAGGGAGTAAAGTCTGAACTGGTTCCAATATATTGTCAATTAACTTCCAACCCCAGTCTTCTGGGTTTAGTTTATTACCAAGCCATACTTGAACTTGATAATATACCCGAAATAGATGTTGATGAGCAGAAGCAGAGGTTGGAGGAAGACAAGCTAATTGTACTTGTTTCTTTTTATATGTTTCTTTTGCAAAAGATAAGTATTAATGTCTGTAGGCCACGATCAACAGTAACTGTTTCACTTTCGGTCAAATGTTTATTACAAATAAAGCACAACTCCGACATTTCTATTAAAAACACAAAACTGCACAAATTGTTTGAAAATACAAGCGATAACTACGTGTTCTTACTACGAAGGAATGCTTGAGACTAATACTATTCTATCTAGCAAGGCCCTTCAAAAAGGAGCAGGTATACGAACGTCGCCACGTGGACAATGGAATAGCAGACAGATGTTGCTCAAGGCCGTACGGTCATATAAAATGAGGGACTGGTTCTTTTTCGAGTTTATATTTTTATAACTGTATAATATGTATGTATACGCTACGAAAATAAATATTTTTACTTATATTATCGCTCTGTAAAGTATATTACGGTAATTGACATGCATATTATGAAGAATACAACTTTTTCAACATTTTGCATCGCTGTATCTTCGAAATGGTGATTCTTAGGAAAAAATGTGTAGGAACAATTTTTATAGATAATTGCATGATGAATCATTTTTGTCTCACCTATTTTTATTATAAAACTTACCGTTTAGCTGAAAAACTCAAAAAACCGATTTTTGCAACATTTGACCTTGAATAAATTTTTTTCCACACTCCGGATTGATGTGGATAATTGACAAATTGTGTATAATAGGGTTCCCAACAATCATGCCAATTTTTAGGAAGGTGCGAATTAATGTAACCTTCAATGTCTATTTTGACCGGAGTACATTATTTAATCAGAGGTATCCTCAGTTACCTAATATTTCACAAGGTACTGTGTCTAAAATTTATGCACAATTCAGAAAACTTGGATATGTCAAACCGTTAAAAAGAAAACCGAACTTCATTGAAGATGAGGTGAAAGTGGATATTTTGTTAAGCGTCGCAGAGAATCTAACGTCAAGTTCACGTCAAATTGCACATCAAAATAGTGTGAGTCACACAACTGTCCTAAGGTGTCTCTGTTAAAACTTTAAAAGATCTGACGACGGTCCTGTCGTCTTTGAAACGGCATAGCTTAGTTTGGCAACGACTTATTGCTAAGGGAGATTAGAAATTACCGTTAGAATTTATTTTTAGAAGTATCCACCTTTTGGGAGCCTACCTGTAACAACCTTCATTATTATCCCGTTTCCAGTCATAGATGCAACATGTAGTGTTAATTTATATTTGTAATATTTTAGTTGTATTATTACAAACAATTAAGTTTTCTTTTTTTATATTATAAAAACAGTTTATATAACAGTCACAGAAGTAATTAAATAGTTTCATGTACGGTCTTTTGTTCTTTACTAAAACCACGGGAAGTCCAAATAATATTTAGCAACAAGTAACTGGAAGAACTCAAGATTCCCGGTTGTCCACTGAACAGTTACCAACAGTCTCTATGAAGAACAACCTAATCCATATAAATTGACTTTTGTGCAGAAGCTAACAGAAGACGATTCAGATCGTAGAATGGATTTCTGCGAAAGAATGATGGATAAAATTAACACAGACGAAGTAGCTCTTGGTACAATTCTTTTTTCTGATAAATCAACATTTACATTAAACGGAGAGGTAAACCGACAAAACTGTAGATATTGGTCAGCGTAGAATCCTCATTTGATGCGAAGATTATATTATTGGTCCTATATTTGTAGATGGTAATTTGACAGCGGAAAAATATTTAAGCATGCTAAGAGACGATGTTCTTCCTCAGTTGGCTAACTTATATTCCAATCCAATAGATCCGGCCCTACCGTATGAAACTGTCTGGTTCCAGCAGGACGGTGCAACACCCCATTATGCTTTAATAGTGAGAAATTACTTGAATGAAATCTTCTTCAATAAATGATTTGGATTTTTTCTGTGGGGTTATCCAAGAACAAAGTATATGCAACACAACCAACTAGCATTGAAGACCTCAAAGAAAGGATAACTACAGAAATAAGGAATATTTCACCTCAAACTTTAAACAAAGTTCGGGACGAGTTTTATAGGAGACTGTGTTATTGCCAACAACAAGGTGGAGAACATGTTGAGCATTTATTTTAATGTAATCCAATCAATTACCTCGGGTATTCTATGAATTCATTGTCTTGAAGAAAATTACCTAATTTCAAAATTTCACCTTGTATTATTCATAATAGACCCTACATGATATAGTTCGTTGAAATCAGGTTGTTAAGGAGCTTTTAAAAACATAAAAATATACAGGGTGTTTCATTTAAAATACAGATTATGCACTATGCCAGACTTGCATTGATCATCCTGTACATTCAAATTTATGTCTAAAAAGCGTACATTTAAATTTAAAAGTTAAGGTATCTCAACGTTTTTTATTATTTTCTAAAATAAGGACACAAACAATTTTATTCCATAAGTGGTTTCCACACTATTATATATATATATATATATATATATATATATATATATATATATATATATATATATATTATATATATATATATATTATTATTTATTTATTTATTTATTTATTTGTTATTACTTTGGTTTTTAATTCTAGCGTTGTGTTTGTGTTGAATGAATTCCTCTGTAATTTTCCGGGTCCGATTTGTCTCATTTTTTGAAGAGAGATATTAGGATGCTTGATCTACATTCCTGAGGAATTCTGTTTTGCTCTATTCTAATAAAAATAAACCGAAAATTATCTGTTATAACAAAACACAAAGTGTGGTAGACATTATGGATTCAAAAACTGCTTTATATTTATCTAATAAAAGAACCAGGAGATGGCCGTTAGTAATATTTTACACTTTAATCAATCTAAGTTGTATTAATAGTTTCATATTATATTTGTGTTACCGTCAAAATCTAAATCTAAAGAATTAGAAAATCACCACCGAAGAACTTCTATCTGACAAACTTCAGAAACGCAAAACATGTTCTATCTGCCCACTTCAGAAAGAGAGACAAACATCATACAAATGCATAAAATGTAGCGATCATATTTGCCTACAGTGCAAAAGAAAAGTATGCAATAATTGTACTGTAATGGGGGTCTAATATTACAATTAATAGTAATTATTAAAAATCGGTCTAAGTTTTTTTAATATCTTTCGAAGTATCCTTGTGTTAAAAAATAAATTTTCAAAATAGTAGCAGCAGTATTTTCTTTTATGAATAAAAATATAAAAAATATACATCAAAAATCAAAATATATGTTTTGATATAGATATTTTTACGCCAGGTCTCTGACACCGGATGTTTCCCATTATGTACTATAGACACATGTTTCGGTTTAAGAGTTAAATATGTAAATCATTTCATTTAGAATTCGCCAACTGATGTAAGTCGCATTTTGTCTGCAGTTCTTAAATGATTGGTCAAAATATGATCTCCAGACTCAATTCTGAAGTTTAAAAGAGACCTTATGATCTCTTATGATTTAAAAGAAAGAGAAGTTTGCTTCTCCTCTTTATGGTAGGGTGTTAAAATCAAAAGGTCCAAAATATCTATGACCTCTAAAAGACTGCCCCATTTTAGCAAGATTCTTAATGAAGAACTTAATGAATAATTAATGAAATTCTTCATTTTTTTCTATTTAAATTTTTTTTTCTTTATTAAACATTAATTGCATATTTTTCTATTCTCCAGTATATGTTACTAAAGAATTAGCTGCTTTCTCTAAACCTTTTTTGTGATATTGTTCTGAAGCTATTTTCTTGTGACATCTTAGCAATAAGGTACTATTTTTATTTGCAATAAGCCACAATCTAAGTTTAAAATAGGTTTATTGACGTTTCAGTTTCCACTTCGGAAATCGTTCTCAAAATACAAAACAATAATAAATTAAACAAATTTTGTTTTTTGTTACTTGGTGAAAAATTTTTAATAATTTAATTAGTTATATGTATTTTCTAATATTCTTTATAATTTTATTACTTTATATGCCATAACCCCCAAAACCCCCTTAGTGCGCCACTAACAAAAATTTTATGTATAAGCAAAGGTATGAAAATTCCACGTCAACACTAGGCATCAATAAATTAGCAAAATATTGATTTTTAGTTGTGCATATTTTCCTTTTATTTTAACATTTTTAGTCCTGAAGCTAGTGTATTGTGCATTATACGATTTAGTCACTTTTGAGACCATGACATCATAAGATAGAATCCAAATTACTTTTTTTTTATTTAAACAAATATACCCGCATCAACCACTAAGGGTTATTAGCAGGGGGACATACACAAACAGTAAGATACATATTGTTACATAAAAAAAATATTTTTTACAATCTCGTATATAGTTTAGTCATTTTAAGAAAACTTAATAAAGCCTGTAAATTTGACGTTAGTACACTTTTTAAATTGTCACTAAGGGCACACGCGATTCTTTCGTTCTGGTACACTGGACACTCAACAATTATATGTTTCACTGATAACTGAGTGTTGCACTTGGTACACATCGGAGCAGGCTCCTGGTTGAAGATATGCTTGTGGGTAAGGAAAGTATGTCCTATTCGGAGTCGGTTGATAATGACTTGGTCTTTTCTATTATTTGGTAAGATGAGTTTGGTTCCTACTTGACTTAGACATTCTTTAAGTTTGTTGGCAGTATGATCCCAAGTAGTTTTCCACGCTCTGTACATGTGGGCTTTGATATTAACTTTGTGATCAGTCCAAGGCATTTGATTTATGATAGGAATACTTTGGTCAGTGGTTGCATTGCTTGCCAGAGAGTCCACTTCCTCATTACCACTTATTCCCATATGGGAAGGTACCCAGATGAAGGAAATATCTTTTTGTTGACTCTGTAGATTAGATAACTCTTCTTTGATCTTGAGTAGTATGGCGTGAGTTGTATATAGCTGTTTTATTCCAAGTAATGCGCTCATTGAATCGGTGATGATAACAAATTTGCTTTCATTGATAGAACCACATTTTTTCATAGCCTGGTGAATTGCCGTAAGTTCTCCGGTATATATACAACAATTTGTTGGGATTCGTATGGTAGACTTGACGTTTTCGTAGATGTAGGCTGCAGCATGTCCTTCATCACATTTGGAAGCATCAGTGAAGATTTGATGGGTTGTTGGGTATTTGGATATTATATTTTTATAAGCTTGCTGTATAAGGAAAGGATGTGTGGAATGTTTCGGGAGTTCTTTTAGAGACGTGTCGATTTTTGGAGATTTGATCATCCAAGGAGGAACATTTACATGAATAGGCATAGTAAAACTGAACTGTTCTATATTAAGACCAATATGTTTTATACGTTCAGGAAATGGTAGTTTTTTTATTGCAATGTTTCTGTAAAGATCGGACGATATATTTGTTCTGCTAAGTATTGTTGAGTAGGTTACGTTGCTGTTGTTTGCTGAAATTCTGGCAACGTAATTTAGTGATAGGAGTTTTCTTCGTTGGCTTAAGGGCAGTTCATTAGCCAGAGCTTGTAAGCTACTTACTGGACTAGTTCTTGTTGCACCTAAAACTAGTCTCAAGCACATATTTTGAATGTAGTCAAGTTTTTTTAGAGATGTTTTGTTAGCAGTATCGTAGCATAAACAGCCGTAGTCTAGTTTACTTCGTATTAATGATCTATATAGAGTAAGTAAGGTTGTTGTATCTGCCCCCCAAGAGGTATTTGACAGCATTTTTAGTAGATTAATTCTGGATTGGCAAGAACGTTGCAGATTGGTGATGTGGGTTTCCCAGTTTAAGTTACGTTCAAAAGAAAGTCCTAAGAAATTTATTTCTTCTGCTTGTTTCAGGACAACTCCATTTAGTGTTAATTGAACATTAGGATAATTTTTTCTTTTGCTAAAAATTAAATAACGTGTCTTTTCACTAGAGAATATAAAACCCGTGTTTTGCGACCAGCTTTCAATTGTGTGTAAGGTAGTTTGCAGTATATGTGTTCCCAGAATTACATTGTTTGTTCTTAGATAAATGACTAAGTCATCTGCATATAGGCTAGTAAATACAGGTAGTTTTATTTGATGTATAATACTATTTATTGCAACTAGAAAGAGAGTAGGACTTAGAGTAGATCCTTGTGGAGTGCCGTTTTGAAGTACTCGTCTGGAAGATGTAAATCCATTGGTTCTAACTCGAAAAGTTCGTGCTTTTAGAAAATTTTTAATAAAGAACAACATGTGCCCTTGAACATCCCATTCTTGAAGTGTTTTCAGTATAAGATGTCTCCATGTTGTGTCAAACGCTTTTCTTATGTCAAAAAATACGGCAATAAGTTTTTGGTTGTGCAGAAAGGATTCATGTATACTTGATTCAAGTGTTATTAGATTGTCTGTTGTGGATCTACCCGTACGAAATCCACTTTGTCTGATACTTATCAGGTTATTGTTTTCGAGGTACCATTTAAGACGATAATTAAGGATTTTTTCTAAAAGTTTGCAGGTACAACACGTAAGTGATATTGGACGATAGGAATTTGGATCGTCTTTTGGTTTATTATATTTAAGGACTGGAATTATAGTTGCTTGCGACCATAGATCAGGAAAGTCATGGTGAATAAAAATATTATTAAAAATATCAACTAATATTAGCTTTGCATTCAGAGGAAGATTTCGTAAGAAAAGAGGATGGATATCATCAGGACCTGGACTAGAATTTTTAGCACTTAAACAAAATTCTAATTCTTGAAGACTTACTGGTTTGTTTATTGGATTGCCGCTTTCTGTGATTTGTATATTTGAAGACTCCGTTAGTTTTTTGTGCTCTAAAAAGGATAGGCTGTAATTGGAATCACCAGAATTAAGTTCGTATATATCTGCTAGTATTTCTGGAATATCTTCTTTGTTTGAATGCGTTTGGTTATTGTATGATAAAGTATCTATACCTCGAAAGTATTTTGTCCCTTTTATTCTGCGGACTTTGTTCCATATGTTGCCTAAGGGAGTGGAAGGATTTATTGAAGAAACGTACTTTTTCCAACTTTCTCGTTTTGCTTTTTTGATTAATTGTCTGCTTTGAGCTCTGAGATTTTTAAACCTTAAAAGGTTTTCGACAGTTTTATGTTTCTTGTAAACGTTAAAAGCGTGTTTAGACAAAGTGAGTGCTTGTGCAATTTCGTTATTCCACCAAGGAACTGGCTGCCTTTGACTCGATTTTGTTTTTCCCACTGCGATTGTTGCTGCAGAAATAATAATGTTATTAAATATTTCAAGATTTTGGTTTGCGTTATTGGTTAAATTAGATTTTTTTGTTTGTTCTTCAATCAGTGTTCGATATAAATTCCAATCAGCAGATCTTGTTATGCTTTGTTTTTTTTTAGAAAACGGTTAAATTCTATACACAGTTTTATTTCAAAAGATATTTTTCATTTAATAAATATTTAATTTTTTTTCCTAAACCAATTTGGTTATTTCTTTTAAAAAAGTTTTTTTAAAGCTTTTGTATGAATATCTTTCAGATATTCAAATTAATTTATTATGCAGTTTTAATTTCTGGGAACTTTTTTGTTTTGTCTTGATTTTACGTAATTTTAGAAGACTACAGGACGTATCCCTACCTTTTATATTTCAAATAAAAGCTATATTTTATGGCATTGGAGCATAAATAAGTCAAACTTTTCACGTCTGAATCGAAATCAATAGAATATTATAAAAGTTATTTCAGTATCTCTACTTCGTCAGGCGTTCGAACTTATTTCGATTCAAACTGAAAAGTCCATCGAATGTCTAAAAAAAACTTTCCATTTTCAGTTGTTTAAGCACAGAGATGTCACCTGCTTTGGTCGCGAAAAACTAAACAATTAAATAAATTGTTTTCTGTCCTCTAGGCTGTCGAAATATGCAAATATTAGTAGCATTTAGCAAATGTGGGCTATTGCTCTGATGAAATCAAAATATTTATTATGGCATTGGAGCATAAATTATTTAAACCTTTTACGTCTGAATACGTTTTTCGTTCTTACAGAAAAACGAGGTAACCTATATTTCCAATTAATAACTTGGATTAATTACTGTGAGTGTCATCGGATATCTACACTACACCACTACACCAATATCTTTGTCGGTTTACCTCTCCGTTCATTGTAAATGTTGATTCATCAGAAAAAAAATTGTGCCAAGAGCTATTTCATTTGTGTTAATTTTATCCACCATTCTTTCGCAGAAATTCCATTCTACGATCTGGATCGTCTTCTGTTAGCTCCTACACAAAAGTCAATTTATATGGATGAAGTTTTTCTTCATGAAGACACCTTAGGACAGTTGTGTGACTTACATTATTTTGAAGTGCAATTTGACGTGAACTTGACGTTGGATTTTCTGTGACACTTAACAAAATATCCACTTTCACCTCATCTTCAATGAAGTTCGGTTTTCTTTTTAACGGTTTGACATGTCCAAGTTCTCTAAATTGTGCATAAATTTTAGACACAGTACCTTGTGAAATATTAGGTAACTGAGGATACCTCTGATTAAATAATTTTGCTACTTCAACTTGACTTCTACAACTCTCCCCGTAACCGATTATCATTAAAATCTCAATTCGGTAGGTCTCAGTTAAATATTTCATGTTTATTTCTACAAGAAATTAGCTTTTAATTAGGAATATATTATATGATATTATTTTAGTGTAAAATATCAACACACCAACAAGAGAATGATAACAAACCGCATTATTTAGACAGGCCATTCACGTTCCGACTTATGGTCCCACTTAGTAGGACTACTAGTTGGATGTTTGTCTGCACTCACGCTCCGACTTTTTATCCAACTAGCGGTCCAACTTCAGTTCTAGGTTGTTTTCACGAAGGTGTACATCGCTTAACCAAAAAATGTATCGAATAAAACACTACGCAAAATATAATAATATGATATGTATGTTTAAAAATTAGGTTTCGTTTGTCTAGTTATTTGTCTAGGGCTGAACTAATTAATTTTTTTAACTCTTGATTTTTATGACTTTTTAAGATGTAGAAAAAAAATTATAGTTTTTAAAGATTTGTATATGTATAAAATCTATATTTTATTTGTTTTAAACTGGAGCTGGGATTTATTTTGTTTTGTGTGTGTCGTATATTTTTAATAGGAATAATTTTTCGTGCAATTGAAAGTTATTTTCTATTATTTTTTTGCGAACTAGGGATCTTTTGCTACAACTATGATTTAATTTTCATTGTTTGTTGATAATTCTTCCGTAGCCAAACGAAGTACGGAAATTTACCTGTATAGGAATGTCCGAAATAGATCTACAGAAAGGAAAATGATTTGCCCTAACAAAAAGGTAATTTTCGTGCAATTGAAAGTTTATTTTCTATTAAATATTCGCGAACTAGAGATCTTTGCGTAAAGTATTTCATAGAAATCTCATACGTAACAGGTGCCGAAAGTCAACTGACTGAGGAAATTTTCGATCAACCTGTGATCCGACTTCCAACTTCACCATTCACGCTCCGACTTCGTCGCCAGTCGGAAGTCGGATCTTCAAGTCGTCCACTAGTCGTACCAGTTGTCCAACTAATCCAACAAGACCACTCACGGTCCGATTTCAGATCCAACTGCAGAAGTTAGACCACTAGTCGTACCACAAGTCGGAACGTGAATGGCCTGCACCAATTTAGTTTAATTAGCAGACTGTCTAGACAGTTTTTACCTATTCATGACAAAAAATGTTAACACGGTTACTAAACAGAAATTTTCTCCAATATACTATCACTTAGAGTAGAAGTATATTGTCTGTATTTAGCTAATTTAAAATAATAGATATCATAACACGTGATACATTATTGATTTCAAAATTTCACCTTGTATTATTCATTATAGACCCTACATGATATAGTTTGTTGAAATCAGGTTGTTAAGAATCTTTTAAAAATATAAAAAATATACAGGGTGTTTCATTAAAAATAAGGATTTTGGACGATGCCAGACTTGCGTGGATCACCCTGTGCATTTAAATTTATGTTTAAAAAGCGCAAATTTAAATTTAAAAGTTAACGTGTTCCAGAGTTTTTTATTATTTTCTATAATAAGGACACAAACAATTTTATTCCAGAAGTGGTTTCCACACTGTATGAATCCATATATGAATCTATCCAGTTTGAATAAAATAAAATAGAATAAACAAAGAATAAATAAAACACATAAATAAAGGTTTTTTATATATTATTTAATTTGTGTTACCAATTATAACATAATAATAACCATTGTGAGAAGAATAGCTTATTAGTTCTTTAAATGTTTTGTGAAATTCCTCTACTCCCCCAAAAGGGGTAGCAGGGTTCTTTGGATTTTATTGGATAGTCCTATCAGGGAAAGTGAATCAATCCCTGCCCTCCGCAGATTACAGGAGCTTCTTGACTCGGGAAGCTAGCACCGGTTAAGGGTCCCTTGTCCAGGGTTACAGATAAAGTCCAGAACGGCATTCAAGGCGACGAACAAATATTTTCGGTACGGCGAAGATGGCGGAGTTGGCAACCCTTGATTTTAGGGATAGTATAACATCATAACTCACGACGTCTGATGCAAAGTGGGCGGCCGCAAACAGCGTCGAACCCAGAATGGGCTGCTGAAACAAACACTCACCAACACGTCTAGCCGGAGTGTTGTTTAAAAACTAAATACCGCTTACAAAAATATCAGTTGAAAATGCGCAAATGCCCCAGGCAAGTAGGAAATTATTTCCAGAATCTTGCACTGATAAATTATTAGTCTGTCCCATTGGATTCTGGGAGGGGGGGCAAAAAATTGACAAAGGCAGGAAAAAGTTACCCGAATAAGACGATAATATAGGAACATATATGCACATTCCCTAATATCTGATGAAAGACTGACTGCGAACTAGAAAACATAAAGTGGGACATAGTCGGTCGCGGCGGAGTCAGAGGACGTGGCGAACACTTAATTAAACTAAAATCAGGACATAGTTTTTATAGCAGCTTACAGCTTCATTATACAGAAGCGTCTCCAAACAAGTATAGTATCACTAAATAAATTTTCCACAAGAGTAATTTGTCTTACTCTCAAATTGAATACAAGGTGTAATATGAAAATAATACAGGTTTATGCACCAACAATAGACCATGATGAAGAAGAAGTGGATATATTCTATAATAATATCGAAGCTGCTCTTCAAGAACATCAAGGACATTTTACTTTTACATGTGGTGATTTTAACGCCAAACAGGAATGAAATCCAACCCTACAGAAACACCACTGGGAAATTTTGGCTTGGATGGTAGAAATGAACGTGGCGAAATACTATTAAGGTTCATGCTGCAACATGAAATATTCCAAATGAATCGTTTTTTTCAAAAAGAAACCACACATGGACATGGCAGAGTCCTAATGGAAAAACTCAAAACGAAATAGATTTTATTATCACGGATAAAAAAACACACCGTTAAAGACATCACGCTTCTAAACAGGTTTGTTACCAGTAGCGATTCTAGAATGGTTCGAGGTAAAATGGAAATAACCTTAAAGAAGGAGAGGTATAAGATGATTAAAAAGAAGAACAAATCAAAATCATGGATAAAACTATAAGATGTAGATAGTTTTCAGCAATTTATTTCCGACATATTTCCAATGCTTCACTGGAAATTCAAAACAAATTCTGTCCTAGAACTCAAAAAGAAGAGAATATCAACCAAAATACTAGGCAACTAATGCAAAAAAGAAAAAAAATGAGAAGCGAGACGAAAATTAAAGCCGACCAACTACAAAAATTAAATAAAGAGATATTCAAAGCTGTTAGACAAGACACTCGCAAATACAACCAAGAACAAATCGAACATACCATTAAGAACAATAGAAGTATGAAAGTATTTAGAAAGAGACTAAGAACGGGGACAAGCCATATAATAAAAAATTAAAGATAGAAAATCTCATCTTACAACCAACAGAGAGGAAACCCTTACAATAGTTGAAGACGTCTACAAATTGATGTACATAAGCCAACACAAAGCAAATATCAGAGAAAATCAAGTACAACAAATTTTAACAAGGAAAAAGGGCATTGTCAACCAAGGATCAGAACTACTACCGGAAATCATAATGGACGAAATAAAACTTAAGAAAAGCCAAGAATAACAAATCTCCAGGCGAAGAGTATGTAATTACTGATGTAATCAAAATCGGAAACACTTGCCTACTTAAGAAAATAAAAAACCTTTTTAACATGTGCCTTTTGGACAGTAATATACCCGACAAATGGCACAATGCTAAGGTAATTCTATTGTCCAAAATAGGAGATCACCATGAATTAGAAAACTATAGTTATTAGTATAGTATAATTAGAAACTTGATTTCTACCAGCGAATAGAGCCAGCGGAATTTTGTACAAGATTTGGAACAAATGTTTACTTCTGCTTCTTAGAGTGCCATATCCCTACGGAACGTCGGCGACTATCATGCTTATAATATTATTATACTGATCTCGGTCTTGCGCTACGTGTAGCCATTGGTCCGCTGTCAAACCTGTCCACTGCCGCAAATTCCTCAACCAAGAGAGTTTCTTCCGTCCTATCCATTTCTTTCCTTCGATTTTACCGTTGAGAAAGCCGAAGGAACTCATATATTGGTCCTCTGATTATATGTCCAAGATATTCTAGTTTACGCCTCTTAATAATATTTAATAGAGTTCTTTGATGTCCATTCTTCGAAGAACTTCTTCGTTTCTGGTTCTGTAGTCCATGGAATTTTTATTATCCTTCGATACAACCACATCTCATAACGCCTCGGTTTTATTTATGATATCGGCGTTTAAAGTCCAAGTTTCCCATCCATACAAAAGTACAGACCACACGTAACATCTTGTAAACTTTTCACGGAATTTCAAATTTAATAAGTTATTGGATAATAGAGGCTTGAATTTTTGAAATGAGTTTCTTGCCTGTTTAATTCTACATCGAATTTCGAAGGATGGATCTAGATTTTGGGTAATCCAACATCCAAGGTATTTGAATCTCTGAACTCTCTGCAGCGGTTGTTGGTTTAATATCAGTTGGGTTGCGCCGATATCCACTTTACTGGTCACCATGTATTTAGTAATGTTTACTTAGAGGGCATTAAAAAGGTAATAGAAAAGACTATCAAATAAAATCGACCACTCGTTCTGGCTTTTGCAGATTTTAATAAAGCCTTTGACACGGTAGAATTTTACAAATCCTGGAAGCACTACAAGCATGCCACATTGACTACCGATATACAAGGGTAATTTAAAATACATAAAAGAACGTAACTGTGTCGGTGAAACTACATGAAAACGCAGGACATATCCCAATAGGCAGAGGAGTCCGACAGGGTGATACCTTATCGCCTAAACTATTTACCGCACTACTAGAATTTGCTTGTAAAAAACTTAACTAGGAAGAGAAAGGCCTGAACATTGACGGTAGAAGATTAACATATCTAAAATTCGCAGGCGATATAGTTTTGTTCTCGGATAACCTCAAGGAGATATGTACAATGCTACATGAACTTCAGTTAGGTTGTGCCAGTGTGGGTCTTAAAATAAACATCTTTAAAACAAAATTCATGACAAATCTAGTACGAAGTATCTAGCGGAAATATCATAATTGGAGACAACGAAGTAGAGCTGGTGGAAAAATACATATATCTTGGATACGTCTTGAAAACTCAAAGACGTTTTCAAAATCGATATACCATTTTCTGTAAAACGTAAAACATTTGACCAATGTGTGTTGCCTGTGATGACCTATGGTGCTGAAACTTTGGCATTGGCAGCTACAAGTTCTAAAACGCTGCAAATAGCTCAGAGGAAAATGGAAAGGTCAATGCTTTTTTTTACATCTTTAAAGAAAGAAAGGAAAATCTGCATACAGACTCCTGTGACTCACAAAGGTAGTGTTGGGTTCCTAATACCCTAGCAAAGCTGTGCCAGGGCGATATGTTTAAAGAATTTAGACCTTTGATACCTCGTCCCGTCACTACTCCGAGACAGTCGGCGTCCAACTAAAAACCTCACCTCTGTCACATCAGATATCAGGATGGAAGGGCCGGTTAAGGCAAACATCTCTCCTGATGCCCTGCTATCACCCGATGCCCATTCTTTCTCCGACACATTTATCGGGGAAACCACACTCACACGAACCATTAAGAACTTTTAACCCCCTGCCTTAGCGAGGCTGTTCTGAATTTCCTCTCCTCTCGTTCTTTTGAAGAGAGCAGCTTCCTGATAAATTTGTGGATCCGTTTCCACCTTATCCCTTATCATTTTCTCCGCCATTTCTCTCACGGAATCAAAAATTCTGCAGTTACGCTCTCTTACAAACTTTTCTCTTTCATCCGCCCAACGCTCACACTCCAACATCGTGTGTGTCACAGTATCCTAGAAACCACAATTAAGGCACTGTTCAGACTGAGCCCTCCTAAACCTGAAAGGGTAGCTGCGGAAGCAGCCATTGCCTGTAAGCATTTGCGTTAGATAATAATCCAGCTGCCTATGCCCACAGTCCACCCAGCTTCGAAGGTTCGGGATTACTGACTTCGTCCACTCCGCCACATCACGTGTTGCCTCCCACTCTTGTTGTCACTGACCGATTGAAACTAATCTCTCGGCCAGTCTTATCTCATTAATTTCTCGCTCTCCAATGTTCCGCCCTACGACTGTGAATCCCTTGCCCTTTCACCTGCCAGCACATGTAAAGGAACACAGCCGGTGATAACCCACAAAGCGGCAGTTGACACAGTCCTGTAGGCACATGCTACCTGCAGCAGACTAGTTCTGTCCATGCGTACCATGAGCCTTTTGTAAGTTGGTATTTCTACCGCCTCACTTCAGACTGGCGCAGCGTAAAGGACGACAGACTACACAACATCGTAGAGTGCCCTTCTCTTTTTGGATTTGAGACCACCGATATTAGGCATTATCATCCCCAGCGCAACCATTCTCTGAATAGCTCTGGGGGTCACCATCCTCAAATGTTCCCCCTTACTCCCGCCCTGGTGGACAGTAACTCCCAGATACTTGACGTACTTTTTGGGCGTCACTCTCGCTCCCGTGCACTCAAATTCAACCCTACATCTCTTCTGTAGCCTCTGAGTACTACAGACTCCGTCTTGTCCTCCGCGAGGGAAACATCATGCTCACTCATCCAATCCTCAACTAGGACACACTCACGCGTAATTCGAAGCAAAAGTTCCTCCCTGTCCCGTGCCGCCACCAGCATTGCAAGGTAGTCCGCGAATGCGAAGGGAGTCACACCCTCCCCACATTCGCAGTTTAAGACCCCGTCATATGCCAGGTTCCACAACATCGGACCCAAGACGGAGCTCTGCGGGACCCCAGCCGTTACATCCACCATCATACCATTTTCAGCGACCACATTCCTCACATACCCAGGACAGTTCCTTGCTTCCAAAGAACTCATTACGTGACCCCACTGCAATGTATTAAAAGCATTTCGGACGTCAAATGGTTGACTCATCAATGATCAGCCCCAATTCCCCGTACCACCCGGAGCACATTGGTCACCGCATTCACTGTACTTTTACCCTGGCAGAAACCATATTGTCTCGGAGACAGGCCACCAGACGTCACAATCACCTCCTCGATACGCGAACGTAGCATTCTCTCACACAGCTTTCCGATACAATAAAGAAGGAAAATAGGACGATATTTTCCTGCCTTAAATTTAGGTAGAAGCACGAGCCTCTACATTTTCCAGGGATCCGGAAAAGACTGAGCGGCAAGAAGAGCATTCAGGTGCTCCAGCAGCCACGTGGGCTCCAAACGGCCCAAACGTATAACCGATTCAGGTGGGACACCATCTAGACCGGGAGCATTATCAGACGTAAGGGAACTCACCGCCACAGCTAGTTCATCCAAAGTAAGGGAAATCCCACATTCAGCCTCGACATCTCTCCGCGCAGTATGCCACCGTCCGTGTGGAAACAAATCGGTGACTATCTCCAGCTTTTGGTCTAATGGCATGTCATACAGAGCACAGGCGTTGAAATGCTTCATCGCGATCTTATACTCTTCACCCCAGATGTTCTCGTCCAGCTTGTCACACAGTACCCTCCAGTGCCTCTTCTTCTCGGCTCGGATCCTCTTATTCAACTCCTTCTTCCTCGCACGGTAAAACGTATCCACACGTTCCACCTCTTCCGCCCTCCAACGTATTCGGAGCCAGCCACCTTGTCAAGAGCCAGCGAAGGGCCACGCACTCTCTTCTCAGTTGCTCTATCTCAATACACCACCAGTAAGGCATTCTACCCGTACACTCAGTCCCAATTTTACTCATATGCATCGCGGCTTTCATAACCTGCTCGAGGCCTTCCACCGAAGGTGTAAGACGTCGAGCCCCATATACCTCCCATCTAATACTCTCATCATATACACCCCAATCCACCTGATATCTCCAGCATCTCGACAGGCAAGGTTTGGATCTACCCCCAACTTCCCTTGTCTTGCCAATCGAAAAGCCGATGAATTGGTGCTCCGTGCCGGTATACTCCGCTAGTACGGCCCAGTCCTTGACATATCGGGCGGTTTTTTGCGTAGCGAGGGTGACGTCGATGTACGATCTGGAATCGCCTCTCACAAAAGTTAGCTCCAAACCTGTGTTTAAAACCACTAGATCTAGTGCCCCAACCCTTTTCATTAACATATTACCCAGAGTGTTAGTGATCGGCGAGCCCCATTCAGCAGATTTTGCGTTGAAGTCGCCGAGCACCACGCACTCGTTAGCCAGTCGCCTCACCTACCACTATATTCGGTGAAATATAGCAGCAGACCAGATTCAATCTCTTCATTCTCACCGATATATAGCCCATATACGCGTTAATCTCATACACCCTTAATTTGCGATTACAGATATGCACACCGACGACACCAGCGTCATCCACAAACCAGCTCCGATTCCTGACCAACGTGGGGTGCGGTTCAGCCGTCACGAGCAAATTATATCTCCCCTCAACGGCGGAAGCCAGGGCGAGATCATGTGATAGTCTCGCCCTACTCACATTGGTCTGGAGACTCCTCAGCTCGGAAAGGTCAATGCTGAGTATATCGCTTCTTAACCGAGTTAGAAATGAAGACTTAAGACGAAGAACAGGAGTTACCGATGTAATTTCCCGAATTGCCACACTGAAATGGAACTGAGCCGGATATATCGCCCGAATAAGTAATGAAAGGTGAACGAAAAGATTACTTGAGTGGTGGCCGAGGTTATACAAAAGAAGTTTAGGAAGATCCCCTACTCGTTGGACTGACGATCTTAAGAAAATGTCAAGAAATCAGATGAAAAGTCCTTAAGATAGAGCACAAAGGACAAAAATAAGGGAGGCATATGTCCAGCAGTGGACGCAAAGGGCTGGCTGATGGTGATGATGACGAAAATCCTAATGAAGCTGCTGTGTAAATGGGTTATATCATACAAGCTCCTAATTCGTTACGGTTCTTTTTTAATCCATTAAAGGTTCATCGAATCTTTTTAGTTTGAAGCACTAACTGTTTGATAGTATGTTACAAAACCATGAATTATTTTCGCTACCTAAAAATAAATATCAATTGTTAATACCTAAAATGAGAAAATCTATCTTAAAACCAATAAGAGCTAGAAATAAAATCAAAGTTATGCACATGTTATTAACAGTAACAGAAATCCGACAGTGATAACAATATCAGTAATTTGGTTAATTGCTCAGGATAATTATTTTCAGATCCAGGCATATTTTAAACTATTAGGAGTATTAATTATTTTTCAACTTGCCAAAATGACAATATTAAATAAAATAGCAACATAAAGTATATAAACACTTTTCTCTGTGAGAAACCTGTGCAAGAAAATCTAACCCTTCAGTATTGAATTCTTTCGGAAGATATCCAAAACAGGTCAGACAAAAAATATAATCTTATAGGTCTATATTCTTCTAAGGGCACCCAAAGTGATATATTTTTTAAATATCTGTAAAGCTTTTGGTAGGACATGGGACAATATGTCCCATTAGTAATACACGAATAAGATTTTCAAGGTAATTTTATTGAAAAAAATATAAAATCATATGAAAAAATAACAATAATGTGGAAAAACACGTCATATATAGTGGCAAACCACAGGCAATACAAATTGTTTTGGTTTCTTTACCTTGATCTACCAAAGGAACTAAAAAATTCGATTTGGATTATCATGTTTTGGTTTGAACTTGATGTATGGTTGTTTCTACATTACGAGACCAGACTGATCGTCATCTGAATCTGACTTCTCTTCTTCTTCTTCAGCATCTATCCTTTCGAGATATCTTTTCTTGATTCTTGCGAAGGTCCTCTGGTTCTGAAAAGTCACTTTGCTCTTCAACTATGTTTTTGAATTCTTTTTGTGTTGCAAAACGTCTGGCCATAATTCAGGAACTGCAAAGAGTGGAACTGTTATCACTATTTAGAGTCGCTATAAAAAACTGATGGAACACTAATGACCTGAGCAAAAAGACTACTGGGACATCCATGTCCCATTACATAAATTCTGCGAAAACAATGATGTAAAAATTAATTTTATTAGAAATTTTACTTACTTTCAACAAAAAAAAAACCTTTCAGGATTGCTTTGTAGTATAATTTTACAGATAAAAACACTAAATAAGTATCACAGCAACAAAACAAAAAATCACGTTGTAAAGAAGACCTATTTCTAAAAAATTGAGGTTATGTAATCTAATTGTTGGTTGTATAACATAAATAAATGTTTACTAATACGGTTGTATTTGATTAAAGCGCACTTAGGGGACAAAAAGGCACCACTAGATTTTTTTTTTAATTTAGTGATACAAATAGGCCCGCACAGTACCCAAAGGGTTAAACAACGAAATGAATAGAATTTAAATCGACACCACGGATATCAATGTATATTAATTAAATAATATTCTCTAATAATGGAGTATGTCTATACCATGGATACAGTTTCAACTTCTATTCAGAAAATGACACACAAGATCTCTCGCGTAAACATGAAGTGGCTATCTTTATAATTGTCTAGCTAATAAAAAACATTAAAAACGCAGTATTTTCACCTTAACCCTTTTACTCCTGTTTATATATATATATATATATATATATATATATATATATATATATATAATATATATATATATATTATATAATATATATATATATATATGTATATATATATATATATATATGTATATATATATATATATGTATATATATATATTATATATATATATATATATAAAAGGATCACTCAACAGAGTGGTGGGCTCTTATATCGGTCAATTTGTAGGTGGAGAAATGAAAGACAAAGTTGATGTGCCACTCTATCTATTTTGAAAACGTTTCGCTTTCGTATTCTGAAAGCATCATCAGTTCATTCTAAAAAGTATAATATAAGAACCACACAATCATGGAAAAGATGTTACAGGTGTTACCTTTTTAATTTAATTTAATTTTTAACATTTTAATTTAATAATTATCTATTGTTGGAAGTTAATCGTTGATTTTCTTAGTTCTTTGCATCAACTACGTTATAATTTAATATATATTTTTTATACTTCTGACCACATGGTCACTCACTGTGCTAATTTTTTAATAAGTCACTAAATGTTGTTAGTAAATTAAATGTTTATACATTTCTACTTTATATTGTCCATTTATTCAAGTTTAATTCATAAGCTTGTTAACATCTTTGACTGCTACATGTCTTTTTAAGGTAACACCTGTAACATCTTTTCCATGATTGTGTGGTTCTTATATTATACTTTTTAGAATGAACTGATGATGCTTTCAGAATACGAAGCGAAACGTTTTCAAATAGATAGAGTGGCACATCAACTTTGTCTTTCATTTCTCCACCTACAAATTGACCGATATAAGAGCCCACCACTCTGTTGAGTGATCCTTTTATATATTGGAATTTGACGGTCGTACTCCTTTTTCCGATATATATATATATATATATATATATATATATATATATATATATATATATATATATATATATATATATATATATATTATATATATCCCAACACATGTTTGAACAAATCTGAATGTTTTAAACTTGCTTAAAACTGCGTTGGTTAATTAGCCCAGGGAAATAAGCATTTTTTCATGACACTCGTCCGGCCAGGCAAACGATAGTTGTTTTTAATAGTACGGACCTCTGTAACAAAAACCTATATGTTTCCTGCAGTCGATTTTTTGGACTTAATTAGTTATTAACAAATTAAGGTCAAAAAACGGAAAATTTTTGCTTTTTTCGTCTATCAGCAAAAAGTAAAGCAATTTAAACAAATTTTAGAAGAGAGGAAACTTATAAGTTATATAAAAACCTTCAAAATGGCGTTTTCAAAATGTTTCTATCCTTATTTGTTGCTTAGAAAGTTGCAAAATAAGTCAAAAATTTAGGTTTTTTATATATGTTAATAACTTTTTTGAAAATAAACTTATAATATTTTAATTTCATGGAATGATGTGTCTTGTAGTGCTTAAAATAGGGTTAAAATTTCAAAGTGATCGGTCCAATAGTTTAAAAGTTATTTTATTTGTTTATCCCAAATTAACATTTTTTGCAACAATATAAGTCAGAAATTTATACAGTTTTAGAAATTGTAAGGGTTGTTTCTGGTAGAAGAAGACTTGTTTTATTATTTACAATAAAAAAAAATTAAGAAAATTAATTTTAAAATATTATGTATTAAAATATTATTTTTACATATTTAAAAAGCTTGAATTTTTTTACAAATTTAAATAAAAAAAAGTTTGTCCTAAAATAATTTGGTACAAAGTTAGCGTCTTTTTTTATTTAATTCATAGCACCTTTGTTTATAACAATTAAGAAATTTAATTAGCGCTATTTAAAAGAATATACATTATAGTTTTAAAGTACTAAATTTTAAAATTGTTGCCTTTTAATGGAATCCTCCACAATGCTTCAAAATGTATCTAAAATCGGTCGGCTTTGAAACTCTCGGGAGCTGAAGGGAGGGAGAAGGCGCTGTTAACTGTATCTCTGTTCCTTTTTTATGTATTTCAACGTTTCTTTTTTAACTTGTATGTACTTTTTGCGTACATTACGAATATGAATTATTTCAATAAATAAATTGTCAAATAAACCACCTAATTTGTTTAAAAACAATTTTTTTTAATTTTTTTAGTAGTATTTAAGTTAAGTTTGAATGTAAAACAGAAGTACTTGTCATTTCTTATATTTTGGGGAATAAGCCACAATTTAAGTTTATAATAAGTTTATTTTTGACGTTTCGACTTCTACTTCGGAAATTTTTCTCAGAATACAGAACATTAACAAATTAATCAAATTTTGTTTTTGGTTACTTGGTAGAAAATTTGGTTGGAAAATTTTTCTGATAACTCTTCTGGGTGATTGATTAGGGTAAGGAAGCTCAGTAGATCTGTTTTAGTAAAAATTACAAAAAAAGTTATTGACAAAACTTGTAGACAGCTTTAAACTCGACATTTTAAAATTAGTTACAATCTTACAGGTGTGTTCTATAAGATGGTGGCAGACCAAACTTATGTTTTTAAATGAAACACCCTGTATTTTATTTTAAATTTGAAATCTGCTTCACTTCTACATCACAACAATGTAAAGTTTTATTATGTTATACCGGGTATTTAAAAATATATAACCAATATTACCTGAAAATTATATCAAGTTTAACTCCCTGTATAATTTTTCCATCAAAGTAGAAATTTTGAAATTTTAACGTTTACCAATAATTATTGTGAATTGACCATGATTGATTTGTCAGAAACTGACAGTTTGACATTATTGTTTATTAATTCAGTATTGGGGTACATCGTAAATTAGCAACAATTATTATTTAGCAATTCAATAATTTATTCATTTTAAATTAGCAATAATGAATTTTACTACTGATGAAATGATAGATAAATATGATCTGGATATTGGGGGAATGCAATAAAAATTTATTACTATCAGCTAGAATTTATCATGAACGGTTTCCAGATAGGCGGCAACCTAGACAAGATACATTTGAAAAATTGAAAGATCGATTTAACCGCACTGGTTCAGTGAATTATGAAAAAACATGAACGCAAAAAAACTAGTGTGACAGAGGAAAACGAAATGCGTGTGTTGATGGCAGTTACAGAAAACCCACTCACAAGTATAAGGAGTATTTCCAATAAGCAAGAACTTAGTTACTACTCTGTTCAAAACATTCTATCTAAAAACAAGATGCACCCATATCATATTCAAAAGCACCAAGAATGAAATGATGATGATTTTCAGAAACGAATAGTATTTTGTGAATGGGCCTTAAAAAAAAATTAATGAACAGAGATTTTTTTGATTATATCATATTTGGTGATGAATCTGCATTCCACTGAAACGGTTCTGTTAATAGGCATAAATAACTTTCACTACTATTCAACAAGTAATCCATACCAAATAGTAATACATAGTCAAACAAGATAATCTTTAAATGTGTGGGGAAGTATCGTAGGTAACCATGTAGTAGGACCATATTTGTTTAAATATAACGTAAATGGTAAGATTTATTTAGATTTTATCGTACATCAGTTACCGATATTATTAGAAGAGGTTCAACTTAATATACGTGAACAAATGTGGTTTCTACATGGAGGTGCTTCTGCGTACCACAACAAATTAGTACGTGGTGAACTTAATGATCAGTTTGGTGAAAGATGGATCTTAAGGGGTGGCCCAAGGTCACCAGAATTCAATAAAGTGGACTCTTTTTTTGGGGTTACATTAAGCATGAAGTATATATAATACCTTCAACAACAAGGGATATAAAAAATAGAATCCGAATTGCATTTCAAAATATTTCTTTACAAATGCGTAGTAATATAAGTAACTCTTTCAATGACCGTTTTCAAGTATGCATAGATGTTTTGGGAGGTCATTTTGAACACCTTACTTAAGTATGATTAGTTAAAATTACAGTTGTTTTTTATTTTTTTATGTGTTGTTATTTTTTTATTTTCTGTAAGTTATTTTTTATAAATTTTATTTGAAACAAATTGTTTTCTTTTGTGTGTCGTTATCTCGTTACTGAGTTAAAAAACAATAATGTCAAACTGTCAGTTTCTGAGAAATCAATCATGGCCAACTCCCAATAATTATTGGTAAAAGTTCAAATATCTACCAAATTAATACTTATCTAGAAAATTGATAACTTTAGGTATAGGGCGTATTCCATAAAATGTAAAGTACGATATTAGTACTTTTCGATAGTGACTTAAAATACAGGGTGTTCTATTTAAAATTATCACGAAAATAATGTACTTGCATTTTGACTTACCCTGTATTTGATATAACGAATTATTTTTAACAATTATAAATAACTATGGTTGCAATAGATCAATGGTCCTATACTCCTTTTTAATGATACAGGGAGTTAAACTTAATACGATTTTCAGGTAATATTGGTTATAACTTTTTAAATATCCGGTATAACATAATAAAACTTTACATTATTGTGATGTGGAAGTGAAGCAGATTTTAAATTTAAAATAAAATACAGGGTGTTTCATTTAAAAAAAAACATAAGTTTGGTCTGCCACAATCTTATAGAACACCCTGTAAGATTTTAACTAATTTAAAATGTGGAGTTTAAAGCTGTCTACAATTTTTGTCAATAATTTTTTTTGTAATTTTTACTATAACAGATCTACTGAGTTTTCTCATACTAATCAATCGCCCAAAAGAGTTATCAGAAAAATTTTCTACCAAGTAACCAAAAACAAACATTGATTAATTTATTAATGTTCTGCATTCTGGAAAGATTTCCGAAGTAGAAATCGAAACATCAAAAATAAACTTATTATAAACTTAATTTGTGGCTTAGTCCCCAAAATATAGGAAATGACAAGTGCTTCTGTTTTACATTCAAACTTAACTTAAATACTACTAAAAAAATTAAAAAAAAATTGTTTTTAAACAAATTAGGTGGTTTATTTGACAATTTATTTATTGAAATAATGCATATTCGTAATGTGCGCAAAAAGTACATACAAGTTCAAAACGAAACGTTGAAATACATAAAAAAGGAACAGAGATGCAGTTAACAGCGCCTTCCCCCTCCCTTCAGCTCCCAAGAGTTTCAAAGCCGAACGATTTTACATACATTTTGAAGCTTTGTGGAGGATTCCATTAAAGGGAAATAATTTTAAAATTTAGTTCTTTAAAAACTATAATGTATATTCTTTTAAATAGCGCTAATTAAATTTCTTAATTGTTATAAACAAAGGTGCTATGAATTAAATAAAAAAAGAGGCTAACTTTGTACCAAATTATTTTAGGACAAACTTTTTTTTATTTAAATTTGTGAAAAAATTCAAGCTTTTTAAATATGTAAAAATAATATTTTTACAGTCAATGGTTAAAAAGTTATTCTAATTGTTTATAAGCAAAAAATCGACATGTTTTTGCAAAATTATTTTGCAATATTTAAAATTAATTTTCCTAATTTTTTTTTAATGTAAATAATAAAACAAGTCTTTTTCTACCAGAAACAACCCTTACAATTTCTAAAACTGTATAAATTTCTGACTTATATTGTTGCAAAAAATGTTAATTGGGATAAACAAATAAAAATAACATTTTAAACTATTGGACCGATCACTTTCAAATTTTAACCCTATTTTAAGCACTACAAGACACATCATTCCGTAAAATATAAATATTATAAGTTTATTTTCAAAAAAGTTATTAACATTTATAAAAAACCGAAATTTTTGACTTATTTTGCAACTTTCTAAGCAACAAATAAGGATAGAAACATTTTGAAAACGTCATTTTGAAGGTTTTTATATAACTTATAAGTTTTCGTCTCTTCTAAAATTTGTTTAAATTGCTTCACTTTTTGCTGATAGACGAAAAAAGCAAAAATGTTCCGTTTTTTGAACTTAATTTGTTAATAACTAATTTAGTCCAAAAAATCGACTGCAGGAAACATATAGGTTTTTGTTACAGAGGTCCACACTACTCAAAACAACTGTCGTTTGCCTGGCCGGACGAGTGTCAAAAACAAGGTACTTTTTTTGCTTATTTCCCTGGCCTAAATGGGATATTTCAGTTACGACTATGAATGCTATGGCATTTCTTATAACGTGAAATCCAGTATCCACCGTCAGCGTCAAATTTTTACCTAAAATTTAGTGTAATGTGAACACGTTGTGAGTGAGATCATTATAAAACTGTGTTCATAACATATTTCTGTTGGCGTAAGGACAATTTTGGTTGCTGATTGTTAATTATAAAAGATTAAGACAGGTGAGTACATAATTTAATGTTGCTGCTCAGTGAAAATTGATCGTAATATGCAATAAATCTTGAATGGGATTATATATCCCAAGAGTTGTTTTTACTGGAAAATATTATCCTGACACGGTATAAACAACTTCCTTTTTATTAGCATGGATCGAAAGAAACAAAAACTTGCCGAAGATGAACTTGATTACTATGCTAATACCATTGATAAAATTAAAAATATAGACTATAGTAGTGATAATAGTATGGTGGATAAGGACTTTATTTTGTTATCAGATGAACTAAGTGAGGCAAGTTCAGTTAAAACTGGAGTGAATATAGGTAATGAAACTGAGAACGCAGCTCAAATTTCAAATCAGGAATCCTCTGACGATGATGAAGATATCCAAGATGCAGACGAGGTAATGCAACGTTTGCCGCCAACTAGTACAGAATTTTTCGCTGTTTGGACTGATGTCAATGCAAAAAACAGCCCCAGGTATCTAAAAGTTTTTTATGTATATGACAAAGTGTACAAACAGTAGGCTTGACATTTCAGAAGAAAAAAAGAAGATAACTTTTGTCAAGTGCCATTCGTTATGCATTATAGAGAGTTCTTCTTTCGCAATTAGGTCAAATAATAAATCGCTTGAAAACGATTATATTCCTAGTGCAATATTAAGAGATAGATGACAACTACTATTACCAAAATTGTATTTTGCCGAGCCCAATAAACCTTCACAGCAAATAAAACTTATTATATAGATTGAAGACAAATTTTATAAGAAACTAGAAGTGATTCTACCTATCAAGCAATTGATGAGTCTATGGCAAAATTCAAAAGACTATCTACATTGAAACAGTATATGCCCTCCTACAACCCATAAAAACGTAGCATAAAATTATGGACAAGATGCGATTCGGAAACAGGCTATGTCTACGATATAAATGTGTATACAGGCAGAAATGATAATAAGATGGCAGGTAGTTTGGGGGAACGTGTCGAAAATATATTATCTTCAACAATTTCTAATGCAAATGTTGTAATTTGCTTTGACAGATTTTTTACAATAATTTATCTTAGATACCATTGTGTTTCCTGCTGTCGGTACATGCATGAGTACCTGAAAAAATTTACCCAAATTTCATGGCAAGCTAAATCGAGGAGAATCGCAAGTAAAAAATAATGAAACTGGAACATTAGCTATAAGATGGTAGGACACAAAAGATTTTATTGTACTAACTAACTGCCATAAGAAACTTGTCATTACAAGAAGAGATTTAACGTAGATGTGATCTAGCAAAAGTTGCCACAACAAAAATGACCAAAATATGGAAGGACTGTCAAATTTCAAGAGCGATAAAGATGAGGTTGATCAAATGCTTAATATACCCAATACTGACCTACGGATGTGAATCTTGGACTTTGAGACAATCGGAGAGAAGAAAGATAGACGCCACTGAAATGTTCTGTTGGAGACGAATTTTACGAATTCCTTGGACCGACCGTAGAACAAATAATTCAATTTTAAGAGAGCTAAAAGTAAGCCAACGACTCTTAGTAAAGTCCATCTCCAACAATTAAAATACTTTGGGCATGTTATGAGAGCAAACACAGACAACATGGAAAGACTCATAATACAGGAAAGGTAGAAGGCCGAAGATCACGAGGAAGATCTCAACAAGATGGATAGATCAAATTACAGGAATATGCCAAAGACCTATGCATGAATTAAAAGAAATGACCAGAGAAAGAGATCTCTGGAGACGGACAATACACGACATCACGTCGACCACTGCACTCCCCTGGGGGGTCAGGATTGAAGAGAGAGAACTGCCATAAGCTACAAGAAACAACTGTGTGTAGAAAACTGAAAGATGGTACAAACATTTGTTGTCCTGTATCGATTGAATTATATAACCATTACATGGGAGGTGTAGATAGATGTGATCAAATGACATCTGTGTACGATCTCAATAGAAAATCCCAAAAATAGTGGAAAAAGGTTTACTACAAAGTTCTAATGATGGCAGTATACAATTAATATTCTATATTACTAAGTTACATGCCAAAAATAAGAAAATACCCTGTCCAAATTATATGGTTGACTTAGCTGAGATTGTTATCAAAGCATGTCACCCACAGTGATGTTGGCGACCATTTATCAATATTAGGAAAATCCAGTCGCTTAAGGTGTATAAGGTGTTACACAAACATAAGAAAGATAAACGTACTAAATTTATTTGTAAAATGTATGATGTTGCGTTATGTAGCGGTTGCTTTTACCCCATATCATGTATAAAGATTTATCGTTCGTGTATAATGTTGGGATTATATATCCATACAAAAATACTGTTTGTAATATATAATCACATGCCTTTACCAAAAGATAAATAAGAATTCTTTTAAATGCTCTAGAATACCAAACTACAGACAAATATATCAAATTTTAAAATAAACAAATCAGGAGTGAAAGGGTTAAGGGATAATAATGTTAGAATTAGAAATAAAACTACTAGGTATAAATATATATTTTAAGTGCTAAACCTTAAACAGTTTTATGAACAAATTGCGGGACATATTTCGCTAAAATTGTTGCGAACTTTAAACAAAGGAGAAGTTAAGAAAGTGTGTACCACAGAAAAAATATCATTAATATAAAGGAACTACAAAAAAATTTCAAAGCATTACCATAAAGATACTGGTGATAATTTAAACAGCGCATGCACAACATTATTGACTACAGTGTCACAGAAATCAAATCTTATAAGAGTGCTTTTAACAATATGCCTATATATTGTATTATATATGTAGAAACTTATTCCAACCTTAAGCAACATCTCGCGGCTCTCTACAAAAAATCCATGACAGTTCAATTCTAGAGGTTTTTGCGTTACAATCAGAAACATCATAATCATTTGGTGATTTTTCTTATTCCAGTAGTACCATTTGAGTTGTTGAGCGTTAACAAAAATCATTTCAGACTAAAACAAAAACAGGTTGTAAAGTACACGATACAGTAGACATGTTTGCTCCTAAAACCACCTGCTAAAATACCAAAAAGCATACGTTGTTTACTTATGACAGACCCGTCAAAGTCGGACCAAGTATTAAATTAATAATAAAATAGAGAAATATCGTTTAATAAAAATTTAATTATTATAACTATAAACTAAATCAGATGTTTAAAAATCAAATTTGAGAATAGTTTAAAATTAATTTATTGCGTAAATAATTATAAAACATTTTACAAATGAAACTTTGGGCTTCCATTTTATATATAATTTTGTTAAAATTTTCTTTTAAAATTTCTTTATCTATATTCTCTTTAATTTTTTTTTAATATTTAGATATCTGAGCCGTCAGTTCAGATGGGCATTTCTGCTCCAGATTATGAACATTTACACTTACATTCAATCGCTTTTCACAATCATGTAACTACATACGTTTCATGAATAATAACTATACCTTTGGTCACACTCCTGTTGAGATAGCGTCAACTGATATCATCATCATTCTGGCTTTAAAACCCTGCATAGTTCCTAGCGTCCTCAAGAAATTTGCTCCCAAGAATGCAACAACATCCTTGGTTTCTTGTCAACGACTTCTTTAACAACATAGAAGATGACGTCTCCCGAAGAAGTCTTACAACAAATTATATCGTTTGATTTTACAAAAACAACATAAGTACCTCAACACTTATGCATAAGTTTTCAGATCACCAATTTAATCCTAGAATCTTAAATCTCAGTAATACTAACTTTTCAGAGAATGAAATGTACTTTTTAGGACTAGGCCTTAAGTTTTCTTGTCAGAATTTTAGGCTAAATGACTCAGTGATGGGAGGATTTGCAGTGGAGCGAGAGTGGAGATTGTGTTGTAAACTTAGAACAAATTCAATACACAGAGAAAGTAAAATCTTTCCTTTCAAATAACAGTTTCGTTAGTTTTGAAAAAAAAAAAATCCACATAACACCTTTATTAATAAAACAAAAGAAATGGTTAAATTGTTTAATGATACTATTACTAAATATACCTAACAACAGAAAGTTAACTGTATCTAATCAATATAACACCTAGGTTATATGGACTTCCTAAGATCCATAAACACAATTGTCCCATAACGCCTTTTGTAAGTTTTTGTAACACTCCAGTTTCTATTTTATCAGAGTTTATTTGCAACACAACTCAGTATATCACTAATTGTAAACCTAAGTTTTCCAATAAAAATTCTTTAGATCTAATAGAACGTTTAAATAATATTAAAATAGAAGAGAGTTTTTATTTAGTTTCTTTTGACGTTTCCAATTTGTTTACTTCTGTACCAAGAGATGAAACATTACCTTTAGTACACAACCTTCTAAACAATTGCAATATACCACCAAAAGATAAAGATGCTATCTTAACTATGCTTAAATTCTGTCTTGATCAGCACTTCTTCGATTTATTCAAAAAGTACTATAAACAACCAACAGGCTTTACGAATAAGATCTCCATTATCACCTTTTCTACCTGATATTTTCTTAGACAGCTTAGAACAGAAATTTTTTAACAACAGTAAAATAATTTTTTGTCAAGATATGTTGATGATTGTATAGCTCTCATACAGGGAACTCAAGATGATGCAGATACACATTCTGGATGATCTTAATAACCTCCATCCTAACATCTCTTTTACTCTGAAACCAGAATCTGACAATAAGTTGAACTTCTTGGATATAACTATATCTTGTAATAAAGATTCTCTAGAGTTCAATATTTATAGAAAGCCTACCCAAACAGATCATGTTATACATGAAACATCTAATCATCCAACCCAACATAAAATGGCTGCTTTCAACAGCCATTCATAACGTAGGTTACTCAAATTTCCACTTTCTAATGATAACTTTAATTTATAACTTATTACTCTCAAGCAAATTGATTTCAATAATGGTTATTATCCCAACATTATCCATAAGCTTCTAAATAGAGCTAAACTCAAAATTGCAGAAAAGCTTGCATATTCATCACAATGTTTTGTTTAATCTAATGCTTTAAATAACATCAGATAGTTCCCCTTTACTTATATTAGCAACATTTCCAATAAAATATCTAAACTTTTTACTTCTACAATTGAAAACATTAAAACTTCTTGGATTATGTCCCATTGAAACACACTGATGTTATATCTTGGAATATCAGTTACAATTTCAGATTTCATTATAACCTTGTACAAGAATAGATGGACTTACTTAAAAACAAATGAGAAACTTTTAGTGCCAAGGCTAACGAATATAGTTATACCACAGGGTAGTATTTTGAGTCCACTTCTCTTTTCATTGTACAATACAGATCTAGAACAAATAGTACCTCCACACTCTAATATATTGCAGTTTGCAGATGATGTTGTGGTGTATACCTCCCACAGTTCCCATACTAGCATACTACCCTTGACATGTGTAGGCGTCAACTCGAATCTACACTAGATTGTACAAAAAATTATTACCATTCTCTAGGCGTATCAATATCAACTACAAAGGCTAAAATTTGTTTTTTTTTTCAAAAAAACGCCAACAAGTTAACTTCAAATTAGGAAAAAAAGAATTTCCAATCAAAAATTGTGTAAAATATCTAGGCACATATTTGGATCGTAAACTGTTATGGAAGTATCAAATTCAATCTATTATAAAAAAAAATCGGAAAACTCCATAAATATCCTTAGAGCATTTTGTAAAACCAGTTGGGGAGCTGACTCGAATATTGCATTGCTATTCTATCGCTCAATGATTCGACCAATTTTCGAATAGAGTTGTCATTTATATGTATCTGCGTCAATAGGATATATTAATCAAATAAAACCCAAAAAAATAAATGTTTCAGGCTATGTCTTGGTAACTTAAAATCTACTCCTTTTAGTATTATTGAAATTGAAGCTAAAGAGCCACCCTCTTACACTACGCAGACAGTTTTGTACAGATAAGTTTGTAGCTAGAGCTATACCAAAAAACTTCAGTTATTTAAAAAAATATTCGTTACTTGAATATATTAGCCTTAAGCCACAAATATTGGCATAACAAAAAAAACTCCCATATACGTTGAAAATTATAGAAAATTGACAATATTTGAAGAACAATTGTATTAAAATAAAATACCACCAATTTATACTCAACCTCCTAAGAGTCTCTTCTCCAAGTTAATAGAAACATATGGATTCAAATCTTCCAGAAAGTATGACCAACAAAATAATTGGTCTCGTTCGAAACACCGAACGATTAACACGTATAGCAATCATAGTAATTAGTGATAATCGATTTTTAATATTAACAAGTTTAATATAGGTCCTAATTTTTACCTAAGTTATAATCAAAATTTATCAATATCAATAGTTTTCTAAGCAAAAATTATGTAGTGATAAAGTGTGTGAAATTTCCATGCAACATTATAACTAAAGTAAGATATATATTATTTTATTTTAAAAGTAAATAAACAGTTTATTAAAAAGTGAGAAATAAAAACAAAAGACAGGTTTTTCACATTATCGTAATATTTCGTGCCTCTTATCAGTTGGACTTGCTACAAGGCAGGTCCGGCCTGAGGAGGCACATATAGTTATTGAAAAATAATGGAACTACAAAATATTTCTCCTAATATTACTAACACCAACTCTAACAATCAACAACATAGTTATTCGAGAGCCCTGAGCCAACCAAAATTCCCATAAAAAAATCAAGCTATAGTTTTCAACTCCCTTAATGGAATAAAACTAGAGGAGTATCTTATAGCCATCGGAAGAAAAATTAATCCAAAAAATATACTTTTCTCGTCTAGGATATCTAACAATAGAATATGTGTTTATCTATCCAGTGTGACAAAGGTCGACGAATTCATGAACACTGATAATGGAATAATTACAGTAAACTCAGAACAAATTCAAACTCGCAGATTTATTACTCCAAGCCAACGTTTATTGTTATCTAATGTGTGCCCATCTATCCCACATGATTGTATAGAACAAGAACTCAGAGAACAAGGCTATAACTTAGTATCTCCTTTAAATTTTCTTAGAATTGCCGCAACCAACCCTGAATACAAACACATTCTTAGTTTTCGACGCTACGTCTATATCTCACCTCCCAACAATACAGTTCCAGACTCGATAGTACTATCTCACGATAATATATCATATCGCATTTTCTTGTCTCATGAAAGTCAGCTGTGTTCAAAGTGTAACCAAACAGGCCATTTCTCAAATAATTGCTTAACAGCAAGTCCAGAGCCTGCAAACAATACCAATATCCCTACCACTCGACATGAAATCCTATCAATGAAAATCCCTATTACGACAGACCAACAAATAAATGATAAATCTTCACCTTCCCAACCTTTAACCCATAACATAGCACCAAATACACAATATAATAATAACGAAATAGAAAAACAACCAACCACAGAAATTTCCTTGTCCACCTCAGAACAAATGGAATCAGAATATTTACATAAAACAAGTTCCAAACGTAGTATTACAGAAGTAATAACACCTCCTCCTTCCTCACAAACTGAAGTTACATTTGCAGTACCAACTACTCAGAGAAAGAAGAAAACTAAAACTATTACTGAAGAAGAATCATCCTTGGCCAAAACACACCAACCAAAATCTAATGAAATATTGCCGTTACTGGAACCAACTAGGAGAATATTCGAAGAAGAATCGTTAAAACTCAGTTTTGACCAAATGGTCGATTTCTTTGAAAATGTTAAAGGAAACAAAGATCCCATAAGCTTAGTTAAAACATATACGGAGAACGTTGATGATTTTTTGAAACTATTATCTAAAATTCACCCTTATTACACCGATCGAAGTATGAAAAACAGAAGCACGAGAATAAGACGTAAGATTATGAAACAACTAAAAATGGACCCGGTAGCGATGAAGATACTTCTGGAAGAAGAATCCGACACCTCTTTCGATTCATCGTAAAGCATATAATAAATAGAAACAGTGGCGTCCATAATACAATGGAACGTAAATGGCTTCTACAGTCGCTTCGAAATGTTAAAGCATATTATCTCTGAAATCAACCCATTGATACTTTGTTTACAAGAAACCAACTTTAAAGATTCCAACCACGCATTCAAGTTTCAAGAATACACAAATTTTTTCAAACACAGACAAAACGCTGAGATAGCTAGTGGCGGGGTTGCTATTTACGTCGATAAAAAATATGAAGCTCATCAATTACATATCAACACACAGAACTTTGAAGCAGTAGCTATTTTAGTAAACATGGAACAAAAAATCAATATTTGCAACATATATTTACCTCCAGATCAAACCATAGACCAAGAAGATTTTGATAACCTATTACAACAAATTCCCAGCCCTCGTATTATTTTAGGCGATTTCAATTCACACAACCATATATGGGGCTCAACAAAAACTAACGCTAGAGGCAAGATAGTGGAAGTTATTATGACCTCACAAAATCTTAATCTGTTAAACGATGGTAGGCCCACGAGGTTTAATATTCAAACGGGTAGTCAGTCAGCCATTGATGTATCGTTATGTGATCCAACATTATCCCCAACTCTAGAATGGGACGTTATTCCGTACCTATACGGAAGTGATCACTACCCCATTAAAATTGCGTTTCCACAACAAAAAGACTCCAGTACTGCTACTACTGCACCAAAATGGAATATTAAAAATGCAAACTGGGAAAATTTTACAAAATATGTACAAAATGAAATAAACAACATAAAAGATGTTACTCTTAATGACATAGATAAAGACCTAGATAACTTCATATCAATAATCAACAAAGCAGCAGAAAATTATATTGGAAAAACAAAAACACTAAAATATCATAAACCTTTACCATGGTGGTCCTCAGAATGCAAAGAAGCCGTAAAAACATATAAAAGGGCTTTCAATAGGTTTAAGCATCATAAAACCAATGAAACTATGACAGAATACAAAAGACGTCGAGCGGAAGCTAGATATATTCTTAAAAAATGCAGGAAAACGTCATGGCAAAAATTTATTTCAAGTATAAATAGTTCTACCCCAGCAAGTAAAGTGTGGCAAAATATGAGAAAAATATCTGGAAAAAAATGTTCAAACAAAATACCTTTCCTAGCAAAAGATAACAAAATTATAACCGACCGAAATGATATTGCTGAACTATTCGCCAGTGAATTTGAGACCAATTCAAGTAACGATAACTATCCACCGGACTTTAAGCTTAAGAAAGAAAGCGCAGAGAAAACAAAGTTGGAGTACCACTCTCACGAGTATAATATACTTAATGTACCGATTACAATGCAAGAACTCAAGGATGCCCTAATGTCAAGTAAAAATTCCGCTCCAGGTCCAGACGGTATACCATTAATTTTTTTGTTAAACCTACCAGAAAATGGAAGGTCTTGGCTATTAAAATTGTACAATTTTATTTGGACAAATCAGGTTTTTCCATCTGTATGGTCAGACAGCATTATAATTCCTCTGATCAAACCCAACAAAGACAGAACAAATATAGACTCGTACCGTCCTATATCACTCACTAATGTAGCATGCAAAGTTCTAGAAAAAATTATAAACAAAAGACTGATGTGGTACTTAGAACAAGAAAAACTTTTAATTCCTCAGCAAAGCGGCTTCCGTCAAAATAGATCATGCGTAGACAACTTAGTAGACTTAGAGTCAGAGATACACGAAGGTTTTGCAAATAATCAAGAGACCATCGCAGTATTCTTCGATATCACCAAGGCATACGACACGGTTTGGAGATTTAATATTATATCAAAATTACACAAATGGGGAATCAGGGGTAATATGCTAAGATTCATAGAAAACTTTCTTCAGTCAAGAGCTTTCTCTGTTCGCGCCGATAATTCCACTTCATCAAAAAAAATTCAGAAAAACGGAACACCTCAGGGGTCAGTTATGAGCCCAACTCTTTTTCTCGTGGCTATCAACGATATACTGGATCACTGCTCCCCGCTAGTTAAGGGAAGACTATATGCCGACGATCTGGTTCTATTTGCAAAGGGCAAGAATATGAGAATGATTCAAAAACACCTACAAGAATCTATTTATAAATTAGAGATATGGTCAATGTCAGTAGGCGTGCAATTCTCCCCACTAAAAACAAAATGCATGCTTTTCTCAAGAAGGCACCGGCCACAGAGAACATCTTTAAAACTGTATGGCGAGCCGCTCAAATTCTCAGAAAAAATTAATTTTCTCGGAATGGTATTTGACCAAAAACTAACATGGAAACAACATATTTTAGAAATAAAAAAATCTTGCCAAAATGGATTAAATGTAATGAAAACATTATCAAATAAAAAATGGGGATCCGACGAAACCACGTTATTAAATATTTATAAGTCACTCGTTAGATCAAAAATAGATTATGGGGCTATTGTGTATGCCTCCGCTAAAAAACATGTTACCAAGCAACTTGAAGTCATTCAGAACACAGCACTTCGCATTGCCATAGGTGCATTTAGAACCACACCAGTTAAGAATCTCCAATGCCTCACAGGAGAGCCACCTCTTAATCTACGAAGAAATTATTTATGCCTTTCATATGCAGCATCAGTCGCTAGCAACAAATTCCACCCAGTATTTCAAAATGCATTTACGGACCGTTACCTAGAAGCTTATAACACAAGTAGGTTCGATCCACCATTCTACGAAAGAGTTCGAAGAAATTTAAAAGATCTACAACTCCAAATTTCTGACCTCTTTCCTTCAAATGTAAAAACTCCACCTCCCTGGTTAATCATGATTCCCGAAATCAATACGACGCTACTCCAATATAACAAATCAGATACATCACCCACTGTAATCCGACAGTCATGTTTAAAGGAACTCGAGACTTACGGGAAAAGCTTTTGCATTTATACAGATGCCTCCAAATCTGCAAATGACGTAGGAGCAGCATTTGTCACTCCATATTCCTCTTCCCAATTTAAATTAATGCCAGCCACTTCTATATACACAGCAGAATTATATGCAATATTACAAGCCCTCATTCATATCAAAAGTACAAACCATTCTTCTTCTGTCATTATCACAGATTCTCTAAACTCCTTAACAACAATCGGTCAACTATATACTAAAAACCCTATAGCCTTACTTGTCAAGAAAAAACTTGCTGCCTTACAAGAATCTGGTTCAGAAGTCAAATTTATGTGGGTTCCATCTCACACGGGAATACAAGGTAATGAAAACGCAGACCTCCAAGCAAGAGAAGCTACCAAAAATGATCAAGCTATAATAGTGTCAAAGACTATCTGCAGTGATATAAAACAGTTCGTTAAAGAAAAAGTGATTAGTGCGTGGCAAAATAAGTGGAACTTATCGGAATCTAAAAGAAATTAAATCGACAGTGAAACCGTGGCGCCTAGTGAACTTAAAAAGAGCTGACCAAGTCAAAATTTCTCGACTTCGATTAGGTCATACCAATATTACTCATAAGCACCTAATAAGTAAAGAAGACATTCCAGTGTGTGATTACTGTCAAGTCAATATTACTGTTAAACATCTTCTAACAGAATGTGGAAAATATACAGTTAACAGACAAAATAACAATATTTCCAGTGACTTAAAAACAGTATTAGGTGAACATTTAAATACTAAAAACTTAATTAGATTTCTAAAAGAAACATCTTTATATAATTTAATATAATGTAACTAATGTAAACTAATGTCGCTAATGACCCAGGTGGTTGAAGCGACTATTATTAGTAAATAAAAAAAAATAAATAAAAAAAAAACAAAATAATTAAAGATAAGTGGCCCGTCCGCATTTCAATACATTTTTGCTGACGGCTCTAAAATTCAAAATAAAACGGGTTGTGCAATATATCACTGGAATTCTGATTACAAAGAATCATGTCGATTGCACAATGAAGCTTCTATATATACTGCCAAACTATCAGCTTTATTACTTGCATTAAAATATATAGCCTCTATTGATATGAATAATTATATCATTCTGACTGATTGTAGAAGCACTGTCGATAAACTCACTTCTATCAAAACCACAAAAACCTAAACCATATTGAGATAGAAATAAAGAGGTTACATTATGATATTATTTCCGCAGGTAACTCGATTATTATTTGTTGGGTAAAAGGACACCCTGGAATATCAGTAAATGTAAAGTCGACAAATTAAATAAATCTGCAGTTTTAACCAAACATAATATAAACAACATACTTCTTCCCGTAACAGACATAGATAATATCAGTAGAACCAATTGCAAACAAAGATGACAACGTTTATACAACCACAGTAAAACTGAAATAAACTTTAGAACTCGCCAACCACTAATTCCCAATAAGAATTGGTTTAAATATGAGACAAATAGGTTATTTATATGGACAATAAACTGAATAAGATCAAACCACGCACTCACTCCTGCGTACAAACAGAGCATAGGTATCACTGATAACTCATATTGCTCCTGTGGTAAAGTGGGAGATCTGCAGCACCTTATATTGGAGTGTAGACAGTACAGACAAAGTATGAAAATAATATATGAAAAACTAATTGAGCTAAATTGTCCATTGCCTGTCAATTTTAATACAATTATTTTTTCAAATAATAAGCAGATATTAAAATGTATCTACGAATACATAACGTCTTGTAAATTTAAATTATAAGTAGTTTTAGGTATTCAAATTAAAAATTGTAAATACGTCAAAAATTGAATGTGTATACATTTTTGACAAGTTTTGCGCAAGTAAATTTTGATAGTCTTCTATAGAAAATGTCACACCGAGAGTGCAGTACGGCTAATATAGGAATGCACAATTGCTTGTGCTTGGCGATACAAACAGGTCCAAGTGGTAGTCACAGAACCGTACCCAGATCTCTACGCCGGGCTCTGTTATTTATTATAAAATAATATATTGATAAAATAATTGTATTCAAGTAGCCAAATAAGAGGCATGAATTTGAATAAAAAGACCTTAAGTTTTTAGCGAGAATTTTATTATAAAACTGTATACCTTATTAAACTAACAAATGTATTTTAAATTACATTTCTTGATAGCTATAAATATACCGGGTGGAACCTCCGGTAACTCGATTTCCGTGCACCCAGCCCAATATCCAAGAAAAACTTTTTCTTTTGTAAATATGTAAAAAATTATCAGGAACGGAAATATCGAAAAAGCTTTGGACATTGTTTAATCCCGGCGATGTTAATAAAAAAACAAGTTGCGCACTTCAATCACTGCGAAATTTTAACATCTACTATGAAATTTTTTTTGTGGATATCTGAAGTGCAGTTTTTGTCCTTGTTAAAACATAATGCAGTCTCGCATTTTTTACACACAACATAAGTTTACCTAGTTCCTTGGCATAGCAACCTGGTAGTTTTCAGCGAAACCTTGTGTTATTCCATATGAGATAATGGCTTTCCTTGCCCACACTTGACCAGATGAGCAGGTATAAGGTTTATAGTGTAAGTTATTTAACATTATATTATATTTATACTTTATTAAACTAACAAATATATTTTAAATTACATTTCTTGATAGCTATAAATATACAGAGTGGAACCTCCGGGAACTCGACTTCCGTGCACCCAGCCCAATATCCGAAAAGCCCATACTCCGATTGGACTGGTAAATGCATTTTATTGGTTATGCAGTGTAAAATAATCGAGGTTACTTACAGATATTCAATTAATTATACTAAAGTCGTCCTCTACATCCGAGATGTCGGATTCGCTTTCGCTACTCTCCCCTGTGTTTGCGTGTATTATCAATTGGTCTACGTCATCTTGCAGGTTGTCCTCAGTTCACATTTCAGTTTCTGTCTTTACGGGAGTGGTACGATGCATTGTCCGTTACAATGACATTCCTGCGACCATTATTTGGTAAATTTGATATTAAGGTCTCCTTAAACCACGACTCAAAATATGCGGCATCCATTTCATCCTGATAGTCGCCATCATTTTTCTTGGCCAGAAAAACACGCTGTGTGCCATGAAGGAAACCTCCTGAAAAGCCTGCATGCAATAAAACATATCGTGGACCTCGTTAAGTAGGTGCTTTTAAGCCAGTACTTAAACCTTTGAGAAAAGCATCACGACTGTTTTGTATCGTAGTATCGCACCATTCGTAATTTATAGATTGGCCAACATTAACCCACGATTCGTCCAAATATATGATATTGCAATGGTCTTTTCGCAAACGTCGTACAGTTCTCAAATAATTATGGCGCCAATGAATAATATCCTCTCGCTCCACCATAATGCTTCTTCGGCCACTTTTCTTATAAACAAATCCAATATCTTTCAGAAGTCTGTATAAAGTAGAATGAGGCAACGGCTGTATATTCTCATTACCTTGTATGAAGTTATGTATATACTTTAAGAATGGCGGCAAATTTTTCATGAAAAATTCACAATGAACAATTCTCCGTAGAATACTTCTTACCCTTCGTCATATGTGAATATTCTAGAATTTGATTGATACACTCGTTTTTTATGTTTTTTTGGCGATTTCAACGTTCCACTCTGTTCTTTTTCTTTTTTGAAATTGTAAATGCTTGTTTCGCTAACACCAGTCATCAACAAAGTACGTCTTACAGCAGTACTTACATTAAGTTGTTCCGTATTTTGTAAAAAACACAACACATTTAACACTACGAGTTTAGCGCAACCGTTAAATAACTCGCCGGATTTAAACTTATGGGACTCCATGCTCTCTGTTAAAGTCTGTTAGTCTCTCTGACTAAATTTTGAAGTGTAGTTTCGTTTTCCAAAAGCACTTTTACCCCCTACCCATCCTTAGGATGGGTAGGGGGTGAAATAGGGAAAGCTTGGAGTTTATCAAATACTAATTATGACAAACAAGTTTATGGCCCTATTTAGGTGATTATGTTAATGATGGTAATTTGTAGCAGAAGTTTTACAAAAGAAATGAAGACATATTTATAGAAACAACATAACTGTATTTTTAATATTTTACATACAATAGAAAAAATCTAATTTCTATGAAAGAATTGGAAATTTGAATATTATATATAATATCTATAATAATATCATTTCCAAGTTTCCAAATTCTTTCCTAGAAATTATGTAGGTTTTTCTATTTTATGTAAAACATTAAAACTACAGTTATTGTATGTTGTTCTTGTAAAGAAGTGTTCAAATATTACTCTTATGAATATGATTCAATTGTATATCTCATGTTGACGTTTTATATGCAAAATTCATAGCTTTCGTTGTCAATAACTCATCAATGCCTTTTTATTCTACTGTATACGTATACATGATATAAAATATTTTACTCGTACTGCCGGCAGATGCATTTTATCCAAGCCGGTCCTGTGAGACAATGAGCAATCAATAGCTGAAGAAAACCGACAACCCTGCGCGTTTATTCTCCATAAGAAAAGCATTGCCGTATCTTATCCGTACTGCACTCTCAGTGTGACATTTTATATGCTAACTATATTTTCATATTTAAAAAAAAAACTTTATTGTACCCAACTTATTATAAATTGTTATATTTTATCAACAATTAAATGTAGCGAATATGGTAGGAATAGTCAAAGTACGCCGTTACCATATGGTTTCGGTAGGCGCTTACGGAGTCATTACCTTATTTTTTTTCAGTCGTGAATTTTCGTAAATAACCTAACAAGTGTTTGGTTGTACAAATAATAATATACCTGCATATTATAATTGTTTATTTTTACAGTTATGCAGCTACGAGCGCAAGCAGAAATACAAATTTCTAGTAATTAAAGGATCGATACTGACAATGAAGAACTGAATACAGAGGTAAGTATAACTAGTAATTTTTTAATTTGCTTGTGTTTAAAATTTATTTTTATTACAGTCACAAGCAGTAGTGGAGACACATGAAAGAGAAACTAGAGCATCGTTTCTACTATGGCAAAATGAGATGTAATAATGAAAAAATTTGCTTGGGTGCAAGGAGACAGTATGGAAGTTTTAGTCTGGGTAAGTGCTATCTGGGTATAATCCTTTACCATCGAAGATAATGTATTGGACTAGCCATGATGATCTAAAGAACACTTTAATTTCTAATTCAATGAGACAAAATAAATTTCTGCAAATTCAAAGGTTTTTACATTCCGCAGATAATACAAAGCCTAATGTTAGTGACAAAGCTTGGAAAACTCGGCCATTGATTGACAGAATACAAACAAAATGTCTTGAAAATTTTGTTCCAACAAAAAATCTGTCATATGAAGAGTCTATAATAAAATATTATAATCGTCATCAATGTAAACAATTTATACGAAATAATCAAATCCGCTTTGGGTATAAAATGTGGTCGTTAAATACTTCTACTGGATATCTGGTAAACTTTGACCTATACTAAGGAAGAAATCGTAAAGAAATAAAAAAAAGGAGTTTTCTAAAAGAAATCGTGGGTATTCACAACATGCAATAGAAAAAAAAAACAGCGGTGTGTTACTGGTGCGATGGAAAGATGATTCTGTTGATACAATGGCATTTACGAGTTGTGGTGGTTCAGCATTGGGCACAGTAAAAAGATTTTCTTATGAAGAAAAACGGCACATTGAAGTAAGTTGGCCTCACTGTATTGCTAAATTCAATAAAAATATGGGGTTTACCAACTTGATGAATGTTTCATCCTAGCCAGTAGCAATTTGCAGTAAAAAATAGTACTGGTCAATTGTAACATGGTTGTCGAATGTTAGAGTCCATGATTTATGGCATTTATATAAAAAAAATAAAAACGATATATCTTTACTATCGTTTAGGAGAGAATTGGCCGTTCGTCTAGCAAGATATGGAAGTCTTTCCATATATACAAGAAGACTTAGTCTACATAGACAGAACTTGCCAGATCTACGTTTTGATCACATAGACCATTTCGTTACAACAAGCAGCAACAATGTGCCAAAAATGCAACGTTAGTTTGTGTGTTAATTGTTTTATAGGATACCACACCAGACAATGAAAATATTCTCAAATAAATATTTAAAGAAAAAATTAAAAATTTTGATTTCAACGATCCTAAAAATTCCTTAAGCGTCCAGCGTCACCATATGGTAACAACATATATAATTAAATAAAAAAGACATGAAACCGAAAAACTTATTTTCATATACTTCGTTTTGTTGTTGGTTAATATAAAACCCATTTTTGTAGCTGATTCTTTTCTGTGACATACAATATTGATAGCATCAGCATAGGCAACGATTTATTATATATTGAACTAATAAAGTTCAGACAGTTCTCCCTGAATTCGTACTCTACATTCAACTTGTTTAAGATTTTTGTTAAATTTACCATTTCCTTGTTGTTAATAGGTCGCCATTTTGACTTCCGCATTGATTTGTGGTTGCCTTATATTCTTTTCTGTTGATGATCAACTCTGATCCTTGTGTAATATTAATTTACATTGTTTATTATAATAATTTGTACTATAGTTACGCATTAAGCTGGTCTTGCTAACAAACTCAAAGAATTATATTACAATATCAGTAGGAGACGGTTTAACATTTTTGGGGTTGTTTATTCCTGGGGTAAGTTAAGTGTGTGTTGGAAAAGAATTAAAAATTGTGATTATTTAAAACTTAAAACTGTTAACTTAAATCTCCTATTGCTACCTGTGATTTAATCTCTTCTCCAGTTTCTGCAACTATATAACAGCTTAATAGTGCGGCTAATAAAAAGACAAAATAAAGTGATGATTCTTTTGTTCTGTCTGCCTAAAACAAAATTAAATTTATAACAGTATAAGATTAATTGACTACTAACTCTATACGCAATTTCTTCGTTATTGAAGATGTCTTTTAAGAATTATTTTTATCTTATGTTTAACTCTTAAGTACTAACATCTTCAATCAATGGCGTAAACACTAACTTACTGCATGGCAGACGGGATTAACTTTTCAGTGGATATTTTTTTTGTTAAATATTTAAATGTAAAAAAATATTGCGATGACTTACTGAAAGTATAAGTTATCAAAAAAACACAGTAACTAATATAGTTTATCTATATACAGCTCGCCCTCGATAGTCCGACAGGTTCGGGACCGACGTAATGTCGGATTACCAAAAATGTCGGATTATGGAAAATGGCTATTCTGTAATGAATATGATTGCCACAAAGATATAACCGTCATTTTAAACAACGTATTATTCATCGTTAAATTCAAGGGACATATTAAAAACACAGAATAAAGTGAACAACATTTTAATTTATGTACATAGACTTAAAACTACATACAAAAAAAGAGCACAATATGTATTTACTTGTTGAAAAAGTCCGTGATTGCCTTCTGTTTCTTTTTTTGAAAACAGTCCACCATTGCTGCCTCTTGCAAACCTTTTAACACTAAAATCTTGTTCATGTCCACATCTCTCTCTTGGCACCAACGTAACAAAGTGTTAGCTGCCGATACAGCTTCATCACAGCTGACGGTGAAGGTTTTTTCTGGCGCTGCGTCCTCGATCACGTTGTCATCAACTGCTGTCACTTCTTGAATTATATCTGCGTCTGTCATGTCAGCATCAAGGTTATCTTCTATGATCCATGTTCTAAGCTCTTCAACCGATGCGGGGGCAAGTTGCACTTCATTACAAAGTTCCAATGTAGCCTCTAAAACGGGTTCTGAATCGCTGTTGGATGTAGGATTATACGTTGTAAGACATGGGTTGTTAGGCCATACATTTCTCCACGATTTTATCAGTGTTATGCTTTTTACTTGCTGCCAAGCATACGCAGCATTCAAAATGGCGTCTTTAATGTTAAAAGCTTTCAAAATCGCTGGAATATCAGCATCAGGTTGACTGACAACATCCATAAGAATGCGTTTCTTATAGTGAGCTTTGAGGGTTTTTATCACGTTTTGATCCATGGGCTGAATTAAAGCTGTCGTATTTTTCGGTAGGTACATAACTTCAATGTAGCCATCAGCAGTTTTGATTTTCAATTCATCAGCATCAGGATGTCCTGGTGCATTATCCAGTAAAAGTAGGGCTTTCATAGGTAACTTGTTCTTCTTTAGTTCAGCCTTAACTTGTGGAACGAAGCTGTTGGTGTACCAGTCACGAAAAATTTCTTTTGTCACCCATGCGCGACTTTGTGACTTGTAAGTTACTGGCAGAGATTCAACCTTTACATTTTTGAATGCTCGAGGGTTTTTTGATTTTCCTACAACAAGCAGTTTTAATGCATGAGTGCCTGATGCATTCGCACACACCATAAGCGTGAGTCGTTCTTTTTGCAATTTCCTTCCTGAAACTTTTTTTTCCTCGCCACTTACAAATGTTTCTGCCGGGAGCTGTCGCCAATTCAACCCGGTTTCATCTGCGTTGTACAGTTGCTCAGGAACTAAACCAAGCTCAGTAATTTTGTTGTCTAACATTTCAATGAAGGCATCAATCTCAGACCTGTCAGCAGACACCTTTTCACCACACATCTTCATAAATCGAATGCCATGGCGTTTTTTAAAGTTCTCGAACCATCCATGACTAGCACGAAAGTCATTTTTCCTCGTTATTTCTGTGTAGAAACATTGAGCCTTTTGTTTAAGTATGTCTCCGGATATAGGGATATTCCGTGTGCGTTGTTGTTTAAACCAAATAAACAGTGCTTCTTCCACCTCAGGAAACTCGCTTGTTCTGAGGGTTTTTCTGTTTAAAGGGTTGTCTTCAACAGACTTCATGAACCCTTCAATTTTTCCTTTATTCTTCATAATATCATAAATCGTAGGCCGTCCAATTTCATAAAATTTCGCTACTGCAGTCGGCGTTTCACCGCTATCTATACGTTTAATAATTTCCCACTTCTCGGATATTGTTAATGTTTTGTGTTTCCGTTTAACACCACTCGTGCTTGCCATTTTGCCATTTGTACGCGAACACTTGAACTAACTGCGCAGGGAAAATGAAATGCACGTGCACGTCCGCTACGAAAGTCAACTGAACACTGAACACGGAACTTGTCTCCCGTAGCGGCGCGTCGGATTACCGAGTACGTCGGATTTCAAAGTGTCGGACTAGTGAGGGAGGGCTGTATTAAAATAAAAAACAATATAACAAGAATGGATCGATTTTTTGTGTACATTTTTACGCCTGAAAAAAGTGTGATAAAAATTAAACAAATTAAAGAATATTAATAAAAATTTATAATCAGGTTAAGCAAAGCGTGAGAAAGATTAAAATAATAATATTTTTTAAAAAACATTAACACAAAAAAACTGACAGTCACTAAAGTTGATAGGGTATAGCGCACTCCAAACAAATATTTTTCGCACATTCCAAGCAAATTGGTTTTTGACAATGAAAACATATATAAGCTGTTCTTCTTTTCTTTTTAAAGTAGTAGTAAGAACAGTGCTTTCTTTTTTCTAATTTTTCCACTCTTACTTTTGGATGTCGTTGAGGTTCATCTATATCCACTATCTCACGTATGCTCAACTTTAGTTTTCTAGGTAAAGAGGAACTTTCTAGTCTTCTGTTTAGCTGAGGTTGGATAAGTTGAAATGCCAGTTTTTCAATAAAATTGGGCCGTTCTAAATGAGTATTATTTTTAAAAGACTCATAAAGAATATAAGCATTTACTATACTTTTATCAGACATTCTGAAAAATATAGCCATAGGCCAACAGAGAGTTAAGACTCCTGGTTGTAAATTTGGCACATTTTTCGTCCATTGAATAGACACTACCCTTTGTTGAATTATTATCTACTATTATGTGTGGTTTTTTGGTGTCTGTATCCTCAGTGGCTGCGTGATGAGATGATGATACCAAAATTACGGCTTTATTTTTATGTGGTGTGTGTGAAAGTAAAGTAATGTGTTTTGTAAAACCGTAACTTGCCATTCCCACTTCTCGTCGTCTGGTGGGTAAGAAGATAGGAGGAATTTCTTTACGATTCTTGCGCAAAGTTCTAATGCAACTTAGACCTTTACTTCTCAATATCTGTACCATTTCTATAGATGAAAACCTGTTGTCAAAGGCTAAAGATCTGATGGGCCCTCTGTTGTAGGGAGGAGAAGTTCAGCGCATAACAGCCTGTGTCGATTTACTGTATCTTTTCTGTTCCTGTTTAAAGATCTGATGGGCCCTCTGTTGTAGAGAGGAGAAGTTAAGCGCATAACAGCCTGTGTCGATTTACTGTATCTTTTCTGTTCCTCTGTAAGTCCAGTACCATTGAGATTTTTCCCTTATATACATATATATATATATATTATATATATATATATATATATATATATATATATAAACGAAGAATGATCACAGCTGTCCAATAATTAATTAGTATAATGGTAAGGTTAATTGGGTTAGCAGCTTCAGCTGCTAACCCAATTAACCTTACCATTATACTAATTATATATATATATATATATATATATATATATTATATTATATATATATATATATATATTATATATATAAGCATTAAATAAGTAGCTAGTTCGAGCATTAGCACAACACATAATTTGTATAGTATACCATACTTTACAGCCTTACTCGGTATGTACATTTTGAAGCGATATCGACCTCTAAATCTCACTAGCATTTCATCAATACAGGCTGAAGTTCCTATAGTATAGCATACCTGAGAGGTGTTAGTAAATTCATTAAAAATTTCAGGAATCAGTGCTGCTGGATCTAACACTGTAATCTAATTTCTCTCTCTTTGGGATTGTCAAATCTCAAACATGACAAAATGAACGCACATCTCTCTAATACATAATCATACACATAATGCATCTCATTATTTCTCTACCAGTTCCGTTAGAAGCAAAAATAGTATCTAAGTTTTCATTTCAACACCCTAATCTTTTTCTAGGGTATGCACAAATATGAACCTCTCTTTTCAAATAACATGGCCTGGTAGATTTACTTTCATTTTATTTTACATTGATTTTGCTCCAAATGTTTTTTACTTGTGCATAAATAATTTTTTCTACAAGATTTTTCTCGCATCCCATTATTTTGTGCATCAGGTAGATCGCACCCTCGAGGTAGAGCGCATACTAAAGTAACACCGAACTTTAGTACAATACATACTTAATATTTCCAAGATATTTGACTTACTCTCTGTTTCCGATTCCGTTTCGTGATCGCTGTCAATAGCAACATTTCCATCACAAATTAATTCAACTTCGCTTATGTCGTCATCTACCTCATCCAGCCATGACAAAAGAGTTTCCTCATAGTTTTTATCCCCATATTTGACCTTTTTTGACGTACTGAGTCCTTCATTCATTTTCAGGTAAATAGTTAATAAATACGAATACTAACAACCCGTCAATTAGACGGAAATCACACTTTGAATCTAAATATCTTTGGAATAAAAACTTTAATATATTATACATTATAATATTAATATGAATGAGTAGAAACGATTACATTTAAGTTTGGCAAATTGTAACTCAAGTCGACTAGTTCACGAACTTACAAGTACGATTGCGCGAAGCCGTGGAATTTGTACCAAACTCTCGGTCTGTAGATCCTTGTGATGCCGTCCGGGAGACGGGGCGTTAGTTAGTACTTAAGGGGTAAATGATACATACCATTATAAATACCAGCGATAATCCAGTGACTGTACTTGCTCCAACTATTAATGCCCATATCCTCCATTTTATAAAATTATTGTAAATGTTCAATGTCCTTAAATTATTAAAAATGAATTATGAGGTAGTTTGTGTAATGTAGTAATGTAATGGTTGTAGAATCAACCAAATCAGTTTTACCTGAATTATGACTTGAAAATTAGAACAAATGTTCTTCAGAAGAAAAACAGTCTTATCTACTTTAATTAAAAGCTTTTGAGACACTCACTCTTTAATTCGAAGAAACTGGTTAAACAAATAAATCATGTGTTGAAAAATCTCCTCTTGACATTGAACACAATTTATCTGCTCCGATCTATCCTTGTGGTTGTTCTTCTTGGAAATGAATTCCATTAGCACTTCATTTAAATTCTCTAAATTAAATACAAAATGTAACATACAGTAACTCAATATAAGTACCATTCCAAAAGTAAATAAAGCACCATGTGGCTGAATAAAACCAAATATGAACATCTTTAAAAATGAGTTTAGGGGCAAGTGATTCAAAATGACACCTGCGATATTGTTATTATTATAAAGAGTCCAACAATTGAGAGCGTAGTAAATGAAATTTATTGGGAAGTAAAACCAGAAAGCTCTTCCAAATTTTCGGCTTATTTTAAACATTTTCTTTGTAACGTCATTACTGGCTGGTCTGGCATATGCAATGCTAAGCGAGTTGATGGCTCGAACTAGTTCACTGATTGTTTCATAATTTCTCATCAGTGAACCATATATCATTGCGAACTAAAAATAACATTTACATATTTAATAATATATATATATATATATATATATATATATATATATAATATATATATATATATATATATATATATATATATATATAAATATATATATATATATATATATATAAATATATATATATATATATATAAATATATATATATATATAAATATATATGCTGTCACTATTTTTCCGGGTTTGACTCCGCGTTGTAAAGTGCTGGTTTTCTCGAAAACCATTGTTTTGGCGACGTTTCGGCAAGGTCTCACTTGCCATTCTCAAGCCTGGTGGAACTACTTCTCGTCGTTACTCGATTAGTACCAGTAGTAGACCAGTAGTAGACAAGTACTAATCGAGTAACGACGAGAAGTAGTTCCACCAGGCTTGAGAATGGCAAGTGAGACCTTGCCGAAACGTCGCCAAAACAATGGTTTTCGAGAAAACCAGCACTTTACAACGCGGAGTCAAACCCGGAAAAATAGTGACAGCACATATAGCTCCCGCGGAAACCTCAAACAAACATAAATATATATATATATATATATATATATATATATATATATATATATATATATATATATATATATATATATATAAGAAATACAGGATATTAGTGACTGTCGATATATTTACACACAAACAACACACTTTATTAGGGCTGCAGTCAGAAGTTTGGCCGGGATGTTACAGAAACACTCTTTTGATTTTTAGTCTAGCTTTCGGAATTGTTTTATTCTTTTTCGAGACACTGTAATTAGAAGAATGTGTAAATATTTACAATATATCACAAATTGTCAGTGCAACTTCCTAGTCGTTGAGATTATTGATATAAAGCAATGACACTCAACATTAATAACACACATATAAAATATAACATAAAATAATGGACAAAATACATTTTAAAATTTAGATAAGGATAGTAAAACTTCGTTTGTGACATCTTTTAATGATGTGTTTTAACTGATCCAGAGAGAACAGAAAGAAAAAACAAAAATAGTATCATTAAAATGTAATTGGGTGTTCGTCATGTTTTATTAATGGAAGTAATGTATTAAACCTGTCTTGGTGGTATGCAACATGTTTTGCATGCAGGTGTATTATGGTGTGTGTATATGTAAAAGTAAATCTTTATTTTATTTTTGATGTTTTGTCAGTAAATAATAATAAATGTTGCTCAGTTTATCTATGTCAGACTTTTTATTTATACAAGACGTATTGGATTTTATGAAAAACATCTTCAAGAAAACACGTTTTGAATGGTTTTTTTCCTTTGTCAAAATACAGGAATCCTCGAAATTAAATTCCTGTGTTAACGCTAATGCATGTTCTGTCAGCGCACATGCATTTATTTTTTTGGTTTTTATGTCGCTGCGATGTGAGATCACCCTACTGTGAAAATTACGAGATGATTCTCCAATATACACGTTTTTACACTTGGCACATTATATACAATAAACAACATTCGATGACTTCTGTATTGTGAAAGGATCCTTTGTCTTTTTGTACAACTTCGATACCGTTTTCACATTCTTAGTTGCAATTTTTAAGCCTTAGTTGTTATTTTAGATTGTGGTAGCTCTGATGTGTTGTGTGTCAATGTCAGTGTCAGTTGTCAGACCTCATTATTATGAAAATTTGGTTGACAGAAAATTGCAAAGGAAAAGGAGAACTAAAAATGAGTTTATTTAAAATCCTATGAAATAGGAGTTCTCTTGTACTATAGATCTCAACTTTTGTAGTCCCTTGTCTCTGAACTCGGTGTGTGGTAAGTTGATAACTCTAGTTGTAAGAGCCAAAACCAAATTTGTTTTCATCTTAGATGGATGTTGAAAATAAAATTTATGAAACGGTTACTAAAACAAGGTTTACGATACCACTCCGTCCTTAGCATGCCATCACTGCCACGATGTATAAGCATGTCTAAAAAAGGAATCATATTATCAGCCTCTCTCTCAACCGTAAACTTGAAGTGTTCACACTGGGCGTTAAAGGTATTTAAAACATCAGTTACCTTGTTTTCAGGGACCGATAAAATCAAATCATCTACATATCGTTTAATAAAAGGTATGTGAAAAGGTATCTTTTCTTTACACGTTCTAATAAGTTCATCCAAAACAAAGTTACATAGTATGGTGGATATTTTGCTGCCCATTGAAGTGCCAAAAATTTGTTTAAAAAAATTACCATTGAACAAAAAGATGTTAGAGTCAAAAATAAATGTTAAAATTCTTATAAAATCATCTAAACTGATCTTGGTATGCGGAGAGATGCTGTTCCAGATATTTTTGATGCTGTTGAGAATAGCACCTAGTGGTAGGTTTGTAAATAGTGACACAATATCTAAACTAATGAATATATAATTATTCGGAACTTTAATATTATTAATGAAGTTACTAAACGTGAAAGAATCTCTAATATAGAATTCATTGGAATCGTTGTAGGAAATTGTAAGCATATCTGTAAGGTGTATAGCAAGTCTACTATTAGGAACATCAATGGAAGAGACAATAGGCCTTATTGAAAGAGTGGGTTTGTGAACTTTAAGCAGTGAATAAAACCTGGGTGCAACTGCATTGTAAATTTTCAAAGATTTTGCAACTTAATTTACAATGCAGTGGCACCCAGGTTTTATACACTGCCTAAAGTTCACAAACCCACTTTTTCAATTAGGTCTATTGTCTCTTCCATTGATGCTCCTAATAGTAAACTTGCTAAACACCTTACAGATATCCTCACAATTTCCTACAATGAATCTAATGAATTCTATATTAGAGATTCTTTCACGTTTAGTAACTTATAGTGGGTCATAACTTTATATAAACAATCTCAACGACTAGTAAGTTGCACTGACAATTTGTGATATATTGTAAATATTTACACATTCTTCTAATTACAGTGTCTTGAAAAAGAAGTAAAACAATTCCGAAAGCTAGACCAAAAGTCAAAAGAGTGTTTCTGTAACATCCATCTATATATATATATATATATATATATTATATATATATATATTATATATATATATATATATATATATATATATATCGTTAAACTTCTCGTGCTCGAATTATTATTAATAATGTTATGAATCTAGTATCAAAGAATATAGACGCTTATATAAGCGTCTATATTCTTTGCTAGTATTATGAAAATTTAAACTCGGAAAGTCCAATTGCGTTTCGATTTAATGAGTTGAGTGTCTTACCACTCGCTAACACGTGTTTTTGGCTCTACCCGTCATCAGAGCGAGTTTGTAAGAAGACTCAAACTAAATCAAAACGCCCCGACTACTCTGACAATTATAGGAAAAATAATTACCAGAGTATGCTGCTAGAGACCTCTAGTGAGGAAAGATGAAAACGTGTCGATAGCAATTAAAGTAAACTGTATACCCAAGCTTAGTCAAGCCCCTAAGAGCGATGATGATGAATATTCTATGCATGAACAATTTACCCATATAAATTACCATCATTCTTGTACTCATTGCGTCGACTAGACGACTAAGGACGATAAATATACGAAGATTGTTGCGTTTCGATTTAATTTGAGTCTCTTACCACTCCCTGGCACGTGTTTCTGGGTCTACCCGTCACCAGAAGAAGTTTGTAAGAAAACTCAAAAAAAAACAAAACGCACCGACTACTCTGGCAATTACAGAAAAATAACTACCAGAGTATGCTACTAGAGACCTCTAGTGAGGAAAGATGAAGTTAAATACGTCGAGAGCAATTAAAGTAAACTGTATACCCAAGCTTAATTAAGCCATTAAGAGAGATGATGATGAATATTCTATGTATCAACAATTTACCAATATAAATTACCATTATTCTTGTACACATTGCGTCGAGTAAGATAAATATACGAAGACGGTTGCGTTTTGATTTAGTAACTTCTTACTTATTTATTTACTACAAATATATTATTATTTAAGAATTGTATACTAACAAAAAACACCATTGCTGCTACGCCTGAATGCTGTAAAAGGACTATCGCAGGTGGCTTTTCTAAATAAATGTATATTGCTATAAAAAAAAGAAATATATTTTGCATCCAAAACATAAAACCACATGTGTATCTCTGAACAGGATTACGGAATAGAATGGTGCCCCAATTTATCATCCAGTAAAACGGATCACCTAAAAAAATAGATAGATTTTTAATATTTTAAACATATAACATAGCAAGCCTTTGGAAACAATGACAGTAGACACCGTCTGTGTACTTAACGATTTTGTTTAACCCATTTAAGGCTGGCGTTACTGTATGGCAACATAAAACTTAATCGATTGCAGGTAGCTGTATTACCACATTTAAAAGTTCTAATAATAGATACGGAAATATGTAGAATATTTGTACCAAATGTTTTAAGAGTAATAAAAAAGGTTTAAGGCTGCATTGTTTACAAACTGTTTCTTTAAAACGTCAGCGATAAAGTCAAAAATACGAAATTATAAAAGACATATATAAAAAAGTTTGGGATATAAAAAGATCTTTTCATGGTTTTTTTGCCTAAAGAAATTTTTCTTCTTCCCCTTGTTGAGTGGAACTTTCTTAAAACCTCACGGTGCATTATCCTATAAAACTAACATCAGAAGCTATCAGCAAGTCAACCACATGTAGCCATAAGTATCATTTAATAATAGATTTTGTAAAGCTCTGGGCAAGATTAGCTTTGATTTTGATTTTATATTAAAATGTCAATTTTATGTATTTTTTTATGTAAATTTATTATGAATAGCTTTTTTTCAAATTTACTTCTAAGATAAGACGTTCTCACACCTGAGAGAGTGAGCTAGACAAGACCTAACAATTGGCTCTGAAAGAAAGTTGTGAGTTTTATTGTTCTACATTTCTTCCAAACTTTCGGCAGTAGTTAGATTGTTACCCACTGGCACTCACGTTGCTAATGAGTCGTTTGATGGTTACAATATATATTGCACGTCTGTTACTAAAATTATTCCCTCTTGTTATATTCACCTTAACAGTAAAATAAATTTCCGTAATTGTTGGAAATGTCACTGTCACCTCTTTATCTTCATTAATTCGTCCCATTTCTCCTTCATCCTTTATTGGTCTTCCTGTTTTCAGATCTTTATTTATTGGTCTTTAAACAAAGAATTTTTATATTTCCAGGTAAAAGAGTATTTAACACTTCTTCTTTAACCTGTATTTGTTCACTGCTGGACATAGGCCTCCTCCATTTGCTTCCATTGATTCTACTCTTGGCAATTCTCATCCACTGCTCACTCGTGACCTGTTTGATATCATCTGCCCACCTCTTCTGTGGTCTGCCTACTCCTTGTCCCTTCTCGCTTGGTCTCCAGTTTATTAATGTTAATGATAATGTTAATGTTAATGTTTGTGCTTAACACAGCCGTCCCTAATTTGGATGATCATCGTTAGTGTACTCTAATATGGAGGCATAAGTGACTCCAATTCCATGTGAAATAGCAGTACCTGCTTATTCAACTCAGAACACAATTAATAGTAGCATTAAATCCATTTAATAAACCAGAAAATATACGAAATAAAACAAATCTGGACAAATACCAACATAAACAAACCACTGACAAACGAAGTGGACTTTTTCTTAAGATCAACACAAAATTCCAAACTAGGAGTTAGAAATAACTTTAGAACTATACTCGGAAGAAACAACGTAAGTATTACACCCGAATTAATAATAAACTCGGTATACAAAAACAAATATTGATATTCATAAGAAACCAAAGGAAAGAAATGGCAGAATTAAGGGAATACAATAACATACCATCAAACGAAAGGAAAGATACCTGACGGAATTGTTTAAAGCAAAGGAAAATAATCAACACAATAACGTACCTGAATTAAGACACGAAATAGAAATCAGTTTTCAGGAAGTAGAAATAGCCATATTCACTCAAAAATAGAAAGTCACCAGAACCAGACGGAATAATCAACGAGCTTCTAAAACACGGAGAAGAAAGTATAACCCTAAAGATGACAAAACTTATACAAAACTAATATTGCACTGCAAGATACCAGAGGCATGAAGAAACAGCGTAATGATACCAATGTTTAAGAAAAAAGATAAAGAAGACCCTAACAATTATAGAGGTATAAATCTACTGACCACCGCAGTTAAGCTTACCACAAAAGTTCTAACCAACAAAATCAATAAACTAGCAACTTTATCAGATGCACAACAATGATTCAGTTTCGGAAGATCCTGAGTAGCCGTATTTGTACTAAGACAAATCACAGAAAAGGCTATCGAGTACAATAAACCAGCATATCTATGTTTTATAGACCTGATAAAGGCTTTCAATCGCATCCAAGTCAAAGACGTTTTACACCTACTGTATTAAAGAAACATACTAATCAATATTATACAATCCATCGAAAATATCTACCTTCATACTCGAATACAGACAAAGATAAATGGAAAACTAACACAGTGTATACCAGTACAAAGCGGAGTCAGACAGGATGACTCATTAAGACCACTTCTCTTTAATTTAATAATGGACTAAATAATACAAGCAGTACGTAAAGGTCATGGCTACAAAATGGGGAACAAAGAAATCCAAATATTATGTTACGCAGACGACACTTCATTAATTGCCGAGATAGATTACGAGCTCCAAAAATTAACACACATCTTCAATACAACAGCTAAGAAATACAATATGATAATATCAGCAAAAAAACAAATGTATGACAACATCTAAATGCCCACTACGATGTAAAATCGAAATTGATGGGAAGATAATAAAGCAGGAAGCAAGTTTGAAATATCTGGGAATAGATATAACTAATTACGGAGATAATGAAGTAGAAGTATGATAACAAAGCTTAAAAGCAAGTAAAGTGGAGGGATCTCTTAATGACACAATCTGCCACCTAACAAGAACAAACACCTAAGACAAGACACAAAAACAAGAATTTATAAAGCAGCAATTAGACCTATTTACATACACGGCGGAGACAAGACCTGCCACATCTAAAACGAGACGACTACTAGAAACAACAGAGATGAACATACGTCAACGAAAACATAAGAAGAGCATGCAATATAGAAGACATAAAGGGATGGCTGACAAAACGAAAACAGGAGTGGAACGAAAACATCAGTAGAATGGTAGAGGATAGAATAGTACAAATAGCACGAAGTCACCAAATAGATGAAGAAGTATTGGCAGACCAAGAAAAAAAGATGTGATAATTTAAACAATTTAGGAGGTTAATATTAAGAAGAAACAGACTTTAAAGCCTACATACAGGAAGGAGGAAGAAGAAGAATAATAATAAACTCGAAAAAAGGGTATGTCCGAGACAACAAAGAATGGTCAACGCTGTAAATAAAAGAGATCTAAGTCAAACTGACTAATAAGATTTTGTGAGTGACCCAAAAGTGGGTTCATCTCGACGTTTCGCTACAATTGTATGTAGCTTCTTCAGGAGAACAAAGAAAAAGAAAACAAAAGACAGGAAGATGGGTAGTTAACAACGGTAACTCAGTTACTCAACGGAACCAGAGGCGAATACTAACTACCAAGATGGGCATTTGGTCACAGTAACTCAACTACTCAACGCAGCCAGAGGTGAAAATCAAATGCCAGGACAGGGATTCACGTCCAACAGCTCAGAACACTAACGCGTCGAGAGGCGGGGAGTGAATCCGACGATTACTCCGCTACCGCTCTATTTATAGTCGCGGTGACCTGTCGTGTCGGGACGTATCGGCACACTCCGTGGCGCGAACGTCAAGAAGCGCGCGCTGGCCAATCATGTGGCTGCATCGTGGTAGCGGGACCGGACGGAGGCTCTAGACTGAGATTCCAGATGGGAGACAAGTAGTATCCTTCCTCTCGATTGATGTTATGTGGATTTTTTCGGATCTCTAGAGATTCGCGGATTTTCCTGGAATAAAAGAAGGGGCTCTTAGAAATAATATGGGTTTTTTCGATATGGAATGACCGGTTTCTTGGTAGTGTTCTGCAACTGCAGAATGGGAGAAAAGACCTGATCGAATGCATCTTTGATGCTCTTGAATCCGAGTTTTGACGGAACGACCAGTTTCGCCAATATACACATGTCCACATGAACAAGGAATATAATAGACACCACAGGAAGATAGGGGCGGTAATGGGTCCTTAGGAGAGGGTAGATATTGTGAGATTTTCTTGGGTGGTCAAAAAGTAGTCCTGATACCTTCTTTGCGAAGAATTTTGCCAATCCTATCAGTGACATTTCGAATATACGGAAGAAAAGCCACAGGAGTATTACCCGAAGATTCTGAATTTGTCGTCCTAGGGTGTAAAGGGGGATGTAGATGTCGGTGTGTAATATTTTGAATTGTGGACTTGGAGTAACCGTTGGCGACAAGGGTTTTTTGCAGATGGCCAAGTTCTTCTCTAAGGTTGTCGGGTTCAGAAATCGAAATGGCCCGATGGATGAGAGAGTTGATCACAGAATTCTTTTGGGCAGGATGATGGTGTGATGAAGCATGTAGGTAACGATTCGTGTGAGTCTTTTTTCTATAAACAGAGTGACCTAATCGGCCATTGGGCTTGGAGGTGACTAACACATCGAGAAAGGGAAGGGACCGATTATTTTCTACTTCCATTGTGAATTTTATACTCGGATGTTGTGAGTTAAGATGATCTAGGAAGGGAGAAAGGGTATGTTGACCATGGGGCCAGATGATAAATGTATCATCAACGTAGCGGAACCAGACTTTTGGTTTTAAGGGGTAAGATTCTAATGCTAAAGACTCAAAGGCTTCCATGAAAATGTCAGCAATGACAGGGGAAAGGGGAGAACCCATTGGTGTTCCAGATATTTGTTTGTAGAAATTGCCTCTAAAAGAAAAATATGTTGAAAGGGGGCATTTTTCCGCAAGATCTGCCAAAACCAAAGACTTGTTATCATTGGTCAAGTGATCTCGCAGAACAACTAGAGAGTCATGTATGGGGATATTGGTAAATAGGGATGATACATCGAAACTGACGAGAATGTCTTGGGAATCGACCGTGAGGGAGGAGATTAAGGTGATGAAATGTGTGGAATTTCGGACATAAGAAGAGGTACGACCAGTATAGGTCTTAAACTGATTCGACAAGTACTTTGCGAGTTTGTAGGTAGGAGAGTTAATCGTAGTCACAATGGGACGAAGAGGTACGTTGTCTTTATGGATTTTGGGAAGACCGTAAATTCTGGGGCAGATGGAGTTTTTCGGAACTCTATGGACTTCTTAACATCATCGGAAAGATCGGATTGTTTGATGGCATGGGAAATTTTGCGTTCGACTCTAGGAGTGGGGTCTCAAGAAATTGTATTATAACAGGTTGTATCCTAAGTAAGTCGTTTACTTTCTCTATGTAGGAAGGAGTATCCAGGATGACTGTGGCATTACCTTTGTCTGCAGGAAGGATTATTATCTCAGAAAGAGAACGGAGATTTTTGAGAGCTATGAATTCCTCACGAGATATATTGGAAGTAGGGATTCTGGCTGTATCAAGACATTTAGCGACGTCAAAGCGGATACGGTCGGCTGGAATTTTGGGAATTGTGCGGAGTGCCGCTTCCACATTTGAAACAATTTCTTCGGTAGGAATTTTGGAAGGAGTGATAGCAAAATTAAGACCTTTAGATAGAAGACTGCTTTCTGCACTTGTTAATTGGTGAGAAGAAAGATTAACGACGGTGTTGACTCTGGCCGTGGAAGCCTACGATCTCATTTGACTAATAAGATGCTTAAAATATCATGGGTAGACTGAGTATGAGGCGAGCATTTTCATTTATTAATTAAAGGCTTTACGTTTTACCTATAATAATAACAAATCATAGGAAAAGTAATCATAGGACATAAAGAAGGACCTTATTCTGAAAAATCTATATATAATATTTTATATAGATTATATATATATATGGCTTTTATCAGGATAGAGAAGAAGGATAATAATAAACGAGAATAGTATATTACAAAAAATTAAGTATTCTTTATTTTATATGAAAAAAAAATAAAACAATTATCAAATTCTGCCGCTATCTTATCGATCAGCATACAAGAAATTAAATGAAATTTTCATAGTAATAAGATTTTAAATCTACATACATTTATAATAAGTGAAAAAAAATTTTACTTAAACTTTCCTTATCTTGAAACAAAAAAACAACAAAACTTTAAACTTTTGATTAGTCTAACAAAACTCAGTTCTTTAAATTTGAATGATAATGATCACGATGTCAACACAGATCCTTCACAGATATCAATTTCAATTGTACACAACACTTACAGCTTTTTTCCTTATTGAATTGTATGTTGGAATATACCCAGAAAAGTCCAGTCTCCTCAACGATGTGATCTCTCTTCCTTGGCACCTCGGCTCTTTTCTAACGTCTCTGCAAACCTTCTGCAGACTACCCAAAAACACCTGATTCACTTCTCCAAAAACTCAGCTACTTATTTATGACACAAGGACCTCCTTTTTTTAACTTGATGCCGTAAAACTACTTTCACATATGCTTCACAAAATGCCCACGGTAGATACACGGACATCTTCTAATCTACTTGTTATCTCCTTCTGCAAAGCTATTCACTTCGTTTCACAATGCCGGTATCCAAACTCACAACAAATTACAACTGCCTCGCTCCCGGTCTCCTAATTAGGCTAACCCCATTACCATTCAATAACGACTATTCATTCAAAAAAACTCAAATCTTGTTTACTACTGTTAATGTTTATTCTAAAAATTCTGTGTATAATTTGGTAAAACCAAATTACTGTTTCAGAGAAACAATAAATAAAAGTGATTTTTTGTCCTCAGTCTGTTAATACACAATCTATACCTGTTTCCAAAAATTAGAATATGGTCATTTAATACACAAACAATGACAAGATTAACTTACAGGTAAAATATCTTCTAATTATACACAAAAGGGGTTTTTCGATAATTTTGTTGGACACAGACAAAGTCGTTTGCCAAACAAATTTCTATTCTTATCTACACTAAATCTTCTTGAATCTTAAATTACTATATACATTTTGTTTATAATGATATCTTAAAATTTTATTCCGATGGATCATTTTATTTAATTTTTTTTTTGGTTGGGAAAGAAGAAGTATAAAAGAAAAAAGGTGTGACAATTTAAACAATTTAGAATGTTAATATTAAGAAGAAACAATACAAGAAGGAGGAAGAAGAAGAAGAATAATAATAAACTCGAAAAAAGGGTATGTCCCAGACAACAAAGAATGGTCAACGCTGTGAATAAAAGAGATCTAAGTCAAACTGACTAGTAAGATGCTTAAAATATCATGGGTAGACTAAGTATGAGGCGAGCATTTTTATATAATAATTAAAGGCTTTACGTTTTAACTATAATAATAACAAGTACAATCTTAGTTGAACTTAACTAAAAAAGATCCACGAAAAGTAATCATAGGACATAAAGAAAGACCTTATTCTGAAAAATCTATATACATACATTATATATTATATATATATATATATTATATATATATATATATATATGTATATATATATTTATGTCTATAGTACCAAGTGAGCCAGTTTCATGACGAAATTGCGGTTGAAGTGAGGACCGCGACCAAGTGAGGACCGATATATGGTCCTCACTTGGTACCGGTGTGTAAATCATTATTTGGCATTGACAATCGCTGTAGAATTATTTTTTACGAGAAAAAAATTGGGTCTCGTTTTGTTGGTAATACGTTAAAATACGTATATCGTAGTTCTCAATTCAGCCGCTGTCGGCGTCTTTTCTGGAGTATATTTATTAACAATTCGCTTTGTGGCCCATGTTAAAATATACAGCGGAACAAGTGAGGACCAGAAATTTGTCATATATATACGCTGGTCCTAGCTTGGCAGTTAGTATATTATTAGTGTAAAATGTCTATTTATAGATTTGATGATATGAAAAATACTGAACAGCGTTATTTGTCTGATAATTTGATTTCACTTACTATTTCGTAGTTATAGCTAAGTGAAAACTTTTTGTTTCCCTGACATATTTGCCACTGTTGTCGAGCGTGGGTTCAGTATTTAGTAAATTTAAATAATTTGATTGATTCGTTTAAGATGTTGAGGTTAATATTTCGAGAATATAGAAATCACAGACCACAATTTATTAGTACCTTAAAAATATAATATTATGTAGGTCAATATTTTTAGATCTAAATTTTGAAACAGTATACGTAAAATATAATATCTATATTTATTTGTATTAACAAAAATTATTTGATTCTTGTTGGTAAATTATTGTAAAAAAATTGGTATACTAAGGGCCGATTTCTCATGTCGAGTTTAACTCAAGTTTAACTTAAACTCTTGGTGAACTACAGTTCAACGTCAAAAATTTGACGTTTAACTGTGGTTCACTGGAAGTTCAGCTTAAACTGGAGTTGAACTGGATATGAGAAATTCGACCTAAATACGTAATTTTTATTAAAAATATTCATTTAATTTAAGTACTGTGCTTCGCTCGTGTGCTAGTAGGCCGGAGTTCAAATCCTACCGCGCGCCGGCAAGAACAACTAGAAATTGTAAAAAATGTTATAGGCCCCAGCTCGACTCAGCTTGGATAAAATGAGTACCTTGCTTAAAACCAGAGGTAATAATAGGCGGTTGAAGCGTAGCACTGGCCCTGTTACCTTCCTTGTATACCGTAGGCCCTAGATATAGCAGACTACCCTGCTATACTCGCAAAGCCACGTGAGCGGTATAAAACGGGAGATTATTATTATTATAATTTAATAGTAGGTAGAGTGTAGAGGATCCGAGTAGAGGTCGATTTGCACCGATCTCTTTAATGGATAAATATTTGGATATATAATTTAGCATGTTAACAATTAAAAAAATGAAGGGTTGCCTGATCTAATCTTGTTCTAACTTTTTAATTGATTAATAATTAAAAAATGACATTTTCTTATGAGTTTAAAAAAAATCTCGACCCGGGCAGATAGTATATGAGATTTTTTAGATCATTCTAAACAAAAAAGGTATTTTTTAATTTTTCTCTAAAGTTGACAATTTTCAAGACTCAAAAACACAAGTAAAAAATATCATTTTTGTAATCATAAAGTACATAAATTCAAGTTCAAACTTTTTCTACCAGGTCTCGATAAGAATTTTAGCAATATTTTATTCTAAAATATATATTTTTAATTGTTAATGAGGAAGGTTTTTTATGGGGACACTGGCATTAACAACTAAAAACACAACAAACTAAAAAACAATGTTTCAAAATGAAGTAAGTCCAAAAGACTTATCAAGAACTGATAGAATAAGGTTTGAACTTAAATTTAGGTACTTCATAATTTCACAAATTATGTTTTATACTTAATGTTTTTGAGCCTTGAAAATCGCCATCTTTCGTTCCTTTTTTCAGTTTTAATTTTCATCTCCGTCCTTCGGAGATGTAAATCCGGAGGTGTAATCCGGTGGTCCCTCCTACGCCCTGAAAAGGGCCTTACAGGAATAGTAAGTGAAAGAAAGAAAGAATATCATTTGTCCTAATGATACACAAAATATTATTTTTTTTATTACAACGACTCTAAAACAATAATAAAAATGTATTTTTTTTGTTATCTTTATTAAGAATAAAATTCCTTTACATGCTTTATTGAACAAAAAGTTATATTAGGAATTGAAATTCATTTTTTGTTGTAGGTATTTACAATAAATATTTTTATTTTCTCCCATGTTTTATTTGAATAAAGTTCCGTGTTATCTTCTTTCAACATCAAACATTCATTTTTTTTGGAGCAATTTTCTGTTGAACATGATTCCTAAAATACGTTAGAGCTTTTTCTATTTGCAAATTGTTCCAAGGTTCCAAAATTTGTTTTTTCTTTTGAGTTACTTTGATTGGATTTATAATATTGTCTTTTTCCTAAAACGAAACATTTTATACAAAACATTGAATACATTTTAGAAACTAGAATAATAATTATTTTTTTTGTTTCTAGACCACCGTCTATACTTTGTTTTGGTTATAAGAGAGATAAATCAACATTTCTTAGGCGTACCTACCTTTTTATTTAGGTACAAGAAATGCTATTATTATTCCTCATTGTTGAAAATTGAATTTATGTTTTAATAGATGTATAAATATTAAATATTCACGTCGATATTACTGGGCTTTTCCGGAAAAGTGAATTTTCTTAAATTTGTAATTTAATTGATTTTAACTGTTTTAAGGCAAAGAGTAAAATATTATTTATAGGTTATTCTAATTTTTTAAGACAGAAATATTTATATTTATGAAAATATTTATGAATTTGCAGCATTTAACGTCACAATCAAAAATGCCTTAATAGAATCCTAATGACCAGAGTTAACGTTTTATTCAGGCAAAAATGGTCATAATTTTGGCAGTAGGATTTAGAACCAAATATAAATTATATAAAAAAAGTGTATTAATTTAGGTCATTTAAAATATTTTATTAATATGTTATTAAACTTTATTACAAAACAGGCAATATATTATAATAAATGCATTTTTGTTATTTTTATATTCCAATATACCAAACTAACCCCAAAAAGAAAGTTCCAAAGCATTAATATAGTGAGGACGTTTGAGTTGGAATAAATTCATTTTCTCGAGAATGGGCGACTCTGGAGATAAATCCCGAAACAAGTCGATTTTTGTTTTAAAATTATAATTTATTGGCATATATATCATACTAGTGACGTCATCCATCTGAGCGTGATGACGTAATCGATGATTTTTTAAATGATAATAGCGATCGTGTCATAGCTCATTCGAAAGTTTATTCAATGCTCTCTTCACTAATATAAACATTGACATAATTCTTTATACAGAGTGCCTGCCCAACCTTTATTTGCATTAAATTAATTGGGAAAAAAAGGAAGAATGTATGTAATTTAATTAATTCGAAATACATTTTAATGTTCTCCGGAAAGAGGGAAAAATTTTAATTTGATAAATATATATTGTTCTTCGTTTATATTCAATATTAAATGTGTCCCCACCTGGCTCTTTAGTACTTTGAATATTTAATTTAAGCGTAACGCAATGTTTATTTTTCAAATTACCATTTTTTTTTTCTGTTTTCTGACAGCAGTAAAATGTATTTTGCATTAAACAAATTACATACATTCTTCTTTTTGCCTCAAATAATTTAATTAAAAAAAAGTTTCTTTTGGGTACACTTTATAGATAATTATCTTAATGTTTATACTAGTGAATAGAGAATTTAATAACCTTTCGAATGAGCTAGCACACGACCTATTCTTATTTTAAAAAATCATCGATTAAGTCATCACGCCCTGATGGATGACTCACTAGTATGATATATATGCCAAAAAATTATAATTTAAAAATAAAAAATCGATCTTTTTCGGGATTTATTTCTAGGGTCCCCCATTTCCAAGAAAATGAATGTATTCCAACTCAAACGTCCTCACTGTACATAGCTAAAAAACGTTTAAATTGTGTGAAACAATTTTTACGATAATAAAAACAAGCACTATTTTCGGCGTTAATATCACTAGAGGGTGAGAATAAATTGACATTATTGCGACAATTTTTCGGAAACTTGTTGCCTGGCAATAGTCACGTGAGCCTGGAAGGCTCGAGTGGACTATTGCCATCGCATGGAAACAAGTTTAAGAACAAAAATTGGAGCATTGTTTTCTTATTTATTCTTACTATTGTGTGATATTTGACAGGTTATTTTTTAATACTTACACAAAATTCAAGTCTTTCATTATTATAAAAACTACAAATTTGACAATAGGTATACTTACTTTCACTTGGCCATCATATTTAGTTGCTGTAAGCATGTCGCTCATTATTTCGTGTGACTCTTCTATTTCATCATTTGATTCATCTTCAACAGGATCTAAGTTTATATTGATCATATTGATTTCATCCAAACGTTTCCCTTGAAACTTTGACGCTTCTCCAGTCTCATTTAGAAGAAGCAATTTGGATATTTTAGCCATTTGATAAACATCGTTTGGAAGTCTATAATAAGTTTTATGGATATCAGATGTTTGGCCCATAAAAATGGCCAACTGTTTTAACTGCAATTTAAAAATAAAAACCGACATGTTTAGGGATTTTATTTACGATATAATATACGTATAGTATAAATATAATTTGGTATTATGTCCAAATAAAAGAAAGTCAAGAAACATAACAAAAATGATGACTAAAGAATTCCAAAGAAGGGGAAAGGAGGACAGACGATGGACATGGACAGTAGATGAAATATGGAAGAAGTGTTGGCACAGCTCCAGTTTTCGGTTATATAAAAAAAATTAATTCCTTTTTACACAACACACAAAACTATTTTATTTTTTAAGGTTAAAAATAAGTTTTTTCTCGTTTGTGTATATGATCTATACAATTACAACTAATTATGACTGCACAGCAGCACAGCTGATTAATATCCACTATTTTTTTTTATTTCTAATAGGATTCCCAATTCAACAAATAAGACGTGCTTACTTTCAAAATCATCAAAATGGCCAGTTCAGCCTATCACATTTTTTTTAGATTATTTCAGTGAGTATAAGAGTCATTAACCAATATTAAATGAAACAAATCATCAATATTGAAGAATTTATAACAAACAATAGTTGTTTTTCTTTCAATTATTTTTTTCAGAGATATAATAACTTATTCGGTTTTTTACCGGGGATTACTTTAAAATGAGATAATATACAACATTAACGACAATAATACATATATGCAAGCAAGAACTGGATAATTCACAAAAATATGAAAACAAAAGACACGAAAACAGACAAAGGAAATGGGAGGATCAACGAAGAAAAGACGAGGCAGGCCAAATCAAAAATGGAAGTACAACCTAATAAAGCTACTTGATCCCATTTAGAATTAAAATCAACTGCACCACCACCACCCATCAAATTTAGAGCTACAATTACCTGTAGTTTAATTTTTTAGAGAAATTCAAAACACATCCTTTAAAAGAACAAGATTAATTTTTATAAAAAGAATAAATAAAAATACTCTAATAAAATAGAAACAACTTACCTGCCAATCTAAGTCGCCTCAGACTTCTTATTTTATTTAAAAATTGTTTCAACTGTAACTTCACATTAAAAACACATAAAAACACGATAACACGAATATAATATCTCAATATTATGTAGTTGTTCTAAAAATAGATTTACCCCTTTTACATTATTTGGTGGGTCTCACTTAGCGCGCTGTATATCCATCAAGGACCTCACTTGGTTACATTTCAGGTAAAAAACTCATGCGGTCCTCTCTTTGATAGTTGTTTAGTTGGTCCTCACATGGTAACAATATATTCCAAAAAAAAAAACTTTTTCCTTAATAATATTTTCGGAGTATATTGGTGAAAAACACTTTCGATATTATTCAAACATTATATAAATCTAAATGCGGCTCACGTATTACGTCGATTTAATGGTGTCCTCATTTGGTACGGTAGTCGGTGAGGTCTCACTTTGATAGCTGGCCGTAAATATATATATATATATATATATATATATATATATATATATATATATATATATATATATATAATGTATATATATATATATATATATATTATATGTATATAATATATATATTTATATATATATATATATAAGGTTTTTGAACTCCTAAGTGGAGCATAGAGCTTCAGTGAAAACACGCCATCGGGTTCTATTTTGCGCTAAGGCCTTCACCTCATTCCAAGACTTTCCTTGTTTTCTTATCTCGTCCATGATGGATCTTCTCCAAGTTTGTACTGGGCGACCTTTTTTTCGTTTTCCTTGGGGATTCCACTCTAGGGCAGTCTTTGCAATACTGGAGTTATTTTTTCGGAGTGTGTGACCGATCCAACCCCACTTTCTGGACTTTATTTCATTTACTACCCTCTTTTGTTTGGTCAGGTGTAGTAAATCTTCGTTTCTGATGATGTTAGGCCAGAAAATACGAACAATTCTTCGCAGACATTTATTAACAAAGACCTGCAGTTTGTCTGTAAGGGTTTTTGTCGCTTTCCAGGTTTCACATCCGTAAAGTAGTACAGACATGACATTTGACTGGAATATGGCTGGGTATATATATATATTATATATATATATATATATATATATATATATATATTATATATATATATATATATATATTATATATATATAATATATATATAACAGATAATTGAAGGTAACCGGGAACGACCCAATACTAAGGAAGCAATAAAAAACAGGTGCTTCAAAGTGAGTGTCTTTTATTAGTAGTCAAGCTTTCGCCACATAATTTTGGGCTTCATCAGAACTTGCTGTAATGGAAAAACATTCTTTACAATCATCGTAATTAAAGATGTTATTTTTAATATTACCTTAACGTTGACACTATTTCTTAGTGTAAATTATTGCAGATGTGGAACTACACATTGTTTTCCAAATACAAACCAAAACGCATCTCCTACTTAGAGGAAGACGGCAAACAAAGCTTAAATTAAATAATTATGTTATTATAACAAATTTAATAATTATTTAATTTAAGCTTTGTTTGCCGTCTTCCTCTAAGTAGGAGATGCGTTTTGGTTTGTATTTGGAAAACAATGTGTAGTTCCACATCTGCAATAATTTACACTAAGAAATAGTGTCAACGTTAAGGTAATATTAAAAATAACATCTTTAATTACGATGATTGTAAAGAATGTTTTTCCATTACAGCAAGTTCTGATGAAGCCCAAAATTATGTGGCGAAAGCTTGACTACTAATAAAAGACACTCACTTTGAAGCACCTGTTTTTTATTGCTTCCTTAGTATTGGGTCGTTCCCGGTTACCTTCAATTGTCTGTTGTTTACCAGTAACCCGTTACTGTCCTTGATATTTTTTTATATATATATATATATATATATATATATATATATATATATATATATATATATATTTATATATATATATATATATATATATATATATATATATTTATATATATATATATATATATATATATATACCCAGTTCTATAACAAGTTTACAAACGATTCTATATAAAAATTTAAACATACTTATAACAATTTTTTGTGTAAAAAGATTCTTACGCACATACACACACAAAAAAGAAGAAGAAAGAAGATTGCATTAAAGTTTAAATTCTTATACATCTGTAAGTATACACATATAAAAGTATATACCATATTATAACTGACTTACCTTCATAGGTCTGTATTTCTCCAAACAATAATTGTATCAATTTGTTAGACATTTTGTAACTAATCTAGAAAACGTTTCTATTTTTACTATATTGTATTTAGTGATCGCTTAAGAATTTATGTAGGTAATTTTGTTAAAAATATCAAACAATTAAAACTAATGAACTATTAAGACGTCTGCTTTAGAAAATAGAAAACAAAATGAATATTATTAGACAGTATATTTGACAAACATAATATTAATTTTAATATTACCTCAAATTGTACCATAGTTTTCTTGAAACACCTGGATTACGAACTCAAAGTTTATTAAAAATGTATAAATTACCAATCTAACTAGCTGACATTAATTATTTTGATAAACCATCTCGACCCTCAGATATTCTCGCGTAAATTGTATAAAAAAAATGTCATTCCGTGACACTTCTGACTTAAGGGTGATTCCAAGAACCAACACCTGTCTTTCACACATTGTTAGTCGTCACATTGCTCCTCCTTTAGACTGGCGACCGTGTCAGTCCACTGTCTTCTAGATACGCAAACAACCAATGCAAATGTTCGATTTTCATTTTTGTTATTAGTCGTTTGATTCAGTAGACAACATCATTGATTCGGGCTACCACAGAATACGGACATTTACATGACTTCTGTAGCTTTGGACATCGCTTCTACATAACGAACGAATTTAATTATATGACTGCGCCAAATCTCCTTCCTTGCACTCGGTAGAGTTAGCCTGACTATCATATCGAGTTATCCTATCGCTCTCCATTTTCAAATATTCTCGAACCTTCACATGAACGTCGTCAAAGTGCTAAATGCCTTTAGCAGCTTATTAACGCTACACAGACAGAGCGTTATGGGCAGGTGCGTTGTCCTGGTGCAAGATGCACGGCTTGTTTTTACACAACTACGGCCGTTTCTTACGAACTCGCTCTCGCAGCGTTGCCAACACTTTCAAATAGTAAGTTTGATTTACAGTTTGACCCTCTGGAACCCATTCAGTCATCAGGATGCCGTTAATGTCGAAAAAAAACGATTAGCATGGCTTTAAATTTTGATTTTGACATCCTTACTTTTTTCATTCTTGGCGATGCAGGAATTTTTCAGTGCATGGATTGTCGCTTAGTTTTAACATCGTATTTCAGGCTCTTTCAGGCTCTTCATGTAACCTCTCAAAAAAAAAAACTGAGCAGATCTGTTGACGAACGAGCTTTTGGTCAGGGGCCAAATTTTTTGGGACCAACTTCGCACAGACTTTCTTCATGTTCAATTTGTCATGTAAATTTTTTTTACAGTATCTTTATTAGTGTTTAAAATCTCAGCAATTATCTGAATGCTCATACGACGATCTTCGCGCACAATTTCATTTATTTTGGTCCCTGTTTGCGGAGTTGAAACAGAGACAGGTCGATCGTTGGTCATCTTCGGTGCACAAAAACACGCGCACGAGATTTCACATTAATCCGTTGCTCATGTTTTTCATCACACATTGATATCGGCACGAGAAAAAAACACGTTCTTTCTCTAACCTCTACAGAAAAATTACTGTTTCAGTGACAAAAACGTGTTTTGGTAGTGGAAGAGTAGACACTTCCAGCTATCCAATCCTACATTCGTTTTCCATTTTTCCTAAAGGAAAACTTTCGTTGGTATTTTCGCTTGTCGACTTAATGGATAGAATTTCGATATGTAAGAAGAAAGAACTGGATATAATTGCTCAGTTATTTTGATGTTCATTGGCAACAATTCAAAGCTTTTAAAGTAAAGTTAGGTTGAGTCTCTCCACCATTCTTGGAATTCCAAAACAGCTAAACAAATTATTAACCAGTACTTCAGCGACTGTCTAGGCCTCTTGATCAGGAATATGTATGTCTCCAGTCATTAACTCAAATAATCCATGGCCACTTAAGTGTATCGGCTACCAGATACTGTACAGGGAAATGGTCCAGCAATGTCCACAGCGACTTTTTCGAAGGAAGCTCCGACCAAATATTGCATCATCTGGCCTTTGCTTCTTGTTCTAGGATCTTTACTAGCCGCAGATTTTGTACATTCACGTCACTACCTCCCAATATCCGAGCAACATTTCATCCAGTAGAATCGATCTCGGACTTCTTGTTCGATCACTTGTTAGTCTTTTTTATTTCCAGATGATCTCCGGATACACCGCTAGATAGTACATTATTAAACTCGACTTTTTGGAAGGACAAGTAGAAATGTATGCTGGCTTTCACTAAGACTTTCCCATTTTCTGTGTAAAATCTCCTTCTTCTTTATCTTTTCTTCTTCGTAAGGATGTAGTGGCGTCATGTAGTTTGTTTGACTATTTATGTCCAATTATCTCTCTCCTGTGCGTGTTGTTTTCGTTCGGAGGATAAGTAACCAGCTATGTCCTTTATTTCGTCCGACCAACGTACTAGAGATTTTCCTCTGGATCTTTTACCTTATACGTTACCTTCAATTATCATTTGCTCCATGCCTTCTCTTCCTTTAGATAGGTGGCGATAGGAAATATGTATGCTCGAACAAGGCGTAATTTTGTATCGTTTAGCTTTTTGTTAAGTTGGCTATTGCCGATCTGGAGATTATGATGCGTCGACGAATCTCGTCTTCGCATCCTCCACTGTTAGTAATAACGCAGCTGAAGTAATTAAATTGCCTGACCACTTCGTAACGTGCCACGTTTCTTATCTCTGCTTGGTTGTTTCTGAATCTATCAATTATCATCACTTTGTATTTCATCATCATCATCACTTATTCCGTACTCACCGTGCCTAGCTTATTCATAATTTGTTCCAGTTCTTCTGGTCATGATGCCAATATAACAGTGTCGTCAGCATAATGTAGGTTTTTGATTTTCTTCTCCTATCGTTGCTCCACCTTGCCCTTCCTCAAAAACGATATTTAAGATTTTAATTTAAAGTTTTTCAAAACCACATTATTAACTCTTACATTAGCAGTATTATTTATATATTATAGTTTTTGTCTTAAATAGATTAGATAATCTGGCGTACCCATTTCTCTAAGTATATGCCATATGTTATCAAATTTTACTGTTTAGAAGGGCTTGGAATAGTTAATAAGGCACAAATATGTTTCTATCTTAAATTCTCGAGATTTTTCAATAATTTGACGAATACTAAGAATATGTTATTTTGTTCCTCTATCTGGGACAGATCTGCATTGTTCTTGAGGAATTTGCGGTAAGAGAATTGATGTTAGTATTTCATTATTAATGGTTAGAAGTACTTTGCTTGCGTGTGATATTAATGCTACTGTACGGTAATTACTGCAATCTGTCGGTGAACTTATTTTATATATGGGAATAAACGTAAGTTTACCCCAGTTATTAGGCCACTTTCCATATTACTTTAGTCCCCACTTCTCCCATTTCTTTGAGTGTTTCAGCTATTATTTCATCGCCTCCTTCTGATTTTTCTGAATTTTACCTTTTAAACTGCCGCCTTAATTTATGATTTCAGTCTTTAAGGTTCTTTTTAATAACTTCTTTTTTCTGTATTATTAAAGAAGATGATTTTTACGGCATGAAAAATTCGAGTAGTTTTTGAGAAAACCATATAAAAGTCCTTTTCTTTTTCCCATATAAATATTTTCCAACTAAATGTAGAGTCAATTTGAACTTCATTGCTATTAGCACTCACTGTTGTCTAAACAATCTAATATAAAAATAAATCGCAAAATGTGTTGGTAAGCGCATAACTCAACAACGCATGGACCGATCTTAACAATTCTTTTTTTAAAATGTTCCTTGAAGTCTAAAGGTGGGTACACATATGCTCCGAATACCGTCTCGAACCCCGTCGCGTACAGCGACGCGATCAACAAAAGTTCGCGACGTTGTTACAGGGGGCATTGAAATAAGTAACGAACCGAACACCGCTCCGTACTTTGTACCAAACATTTTAGCGTTCCAGCAGTAATTGAGTTGAATTCGCATGTGCAAGATGGATGTTGCTGCAGCAGCCTACATTCTTATGCATTATTCAGTTAATAAAACGAAAAATATTCGTGAAAGGAGATGGTCCATTCCATTTTGATGCACTCAACTTTAAAAACACCGTCAACCTTCAAAATAATAGACTGACTATTTTGAATGACTGGAGATTCGATAAAAGATTCGCAAGCTAATAGTCCAAACATGAATTCGCGGTGTACATTGCCGCGCTCAAATTTCTTTTGATGCGTAGGTATTTTACCGACAACCGATGGATCGCTTCGATGTACGTTGTTGACGCGTCGAGGTGCGGTACGCGGTTGCATGACTCCGTCCACACTTAAGAACGCGACGGGGTTCGGAACGGCATTCGGAGCATATGTGTACCCACCTTAAGGATGGTTTTTTTACATTTATATTGAATTGAACACCCATTTTTACAACAAGTGGATTTAGTAAAGTGATTCAGTTTAATATACTCCGCCAAATAAGTATCGCATTACTTATAAAATTACAAATATTTCTGACAGTATTTGGTTAATTTAAATTATTTCTTTCTGGCCCTTAAGAATATTAAAGCTAGAATAAATATTAAAAAGAAATTTGTAAATACAGCTTACTCTTGGTAAACACTCTACAGGTAAAATGAAAAGGATCAAAATAAAACACAAAATTTATGAATCAAATATATTTATCCAAAATATATATAAATAAATATATATATATATATATATATATATATATATATAATATATATATATATATATAAAGCATTGTTTATTTATGATTAATTTTTAGTTGCAAATTGCAACTATTGCGAAACAAATTCTCCTTAAATATTTTGTAGAAATCCCAATGAAACATCCCATCCCAACTAAGCCTCTTTTTGAATTCATTAAAGATAAAAATCAAACCTTTCTAGTTTGAAGCACTTACTGTTTGATAGTATGTTACAAATCCATGTATTATTTTGGCTACCTAAAAATTAAATATAACTATAAATAACAAATATAGCGAAATGTATCTTAAAATACAGTGTTAGTGGGGTAGAAAGCGCCTTAAATACCCTTTTTTACTTACATGTCAACCGTACCTCCATGTATTACTATAGACGCATGAATTAAAAATAATAAAACTAAAGAAAGGCTACAAAGAGAACTAGAAACACTGAACACTAGGGTAATTAAAAATAGGGAAAAAATGTAGAGTCGCAGTCAAAAGAGGTCACATCTGATATACAGGAAGCTTCAAAAAATTTTTGGGGTAGAAAAAGGTCATGAAGTAAAAAATTGGCTAATTGAGAAAATTACCATTTTTATCGATTACTAGGACACAGTCGTATAAGAGTAAAAGATGAATTGGAATTTACTGATAGCTATGGGTGTACTAATTCAATACTATTTTGCTGAATATTTTACATCAAAATAATGGTTTATATTTGAGCGTTGTCAAAACAGAATAAAAAATTAATACTACTTGGTAAGTGTATATAGATAAATTTATGCACTTTCAATATAACTTTTAGAAAAGAATTATTTATTTTCAAAATTAAACAACTAAGTTTTCTACTTCAAAAAATACAATATAATTACAAAAATTAAACGAATTGTTCTAAGAATGACAATCGAATGAAATTATATAAAAATGTAAAAAGAGTTTGTTGTCCCGGTTTTAATGGAATTTGCTGACTTTACGTTCTGCTCCAGTTCAATGGTCAATGGCTGTTAGTCTGGGTGCTTATGACTACATTTCTATATACTTTTGTCATTTTGGGGTTAGATCGTTTTGATCGTTTTCAAGGACTTAGCAACACAATTTACACAAGATTCTGATTTTTCCTACTAAGAATCCATGTCCAAATCTCATATGTATCTTGTAAAACCCTTAAGCTCATCACTCTTTTCTTTTTTTCACTAGGTAGAGAATCTGAAAACAGACGATGATAAATGTTTACGAAAGTCCTAAGTTCTTAAAATAAAATAAAAACCCCTTCAGGCTTACATCGACTAGCTGGGCCCTAAGTAGATCCGCCCTACCCTCCGTAACTCCAATGTGGCCAGGACCAGCTAAACTAATACTAGACCATAGGGATAAAGTCGTCAATTAGAACGTAACTTCGCTTAGATATTCTTTTTTGTCCTATTCACATTCACTCACCATTACACATCAGAGGTCGTCCCTGCCTAACTAGGTTTTCTTCTTTGCTTTTATTTCTACCCATATATACATACGTTCAGCTGTTTTTTCTGTCGCTGTTTTAGCCTTTCATGCGGAAGACAGGCCCCCGGTAAACTCTTTCATCGTTCTTCTGCACTTTAGTCGACACTCACCTTACTCCACTGGCCCTGTCTCTTCTGTTCTATCTCTTCGATACCTGCTAGAACCGCATATAGTTCCCGCTATTTCTTTTCTTTTATCGTTAGCACCTTGTTCGATATATGTGAAACTCTCCTCGCTTTCTCTCTTGCTGACGTTTTCCCTTTTTATCGTTATATTTCTGTTCTAAAACATCCTCTTTCACGAACACACGTAAGGAGACACGGTCGATGATCACCCACAGAGCCGCAGCAGATACAGTTCTGTAAGCACTTGCTACATATATAAGCCCACCGCATATTAAACCACGTCATGGTAATGGTTATCGAACTGTTAGAGGAAAAGTGCATTCAATAACATGGCCAAACTCTTTAAAAGCCACAATCTTAATCTGGAGATAAAAGTAAGGCTCCTACGATGTTATATCTTCTCAATATTGTATTACGGAGTTGAATCCTGGACACTAACTGAAGCAATGGAAAAAAAAACTTGAAGCCTTCGAGATGTGGCTGTACAGGCGAATTCTAAGGATATCATGGACAGACAAGATAACCAACGAGACCGTATTACGAAGAGTGGCAAAGAAAGAGAGGTGATGTATACCATTAAAAGGAGAAAGTTGGAATATCTCGGACATATAATGAGAAACAGCACTAAATACAGATTACTGAAGGTAATCCTACAGGGTAAAGTATTCGGAAAGCAAGGAATTGGGAGAAGGAGAATATCATGGTTGAAGAACCTGAGGAAATGGTTTTCCACAACAACAACGAATCTATTTAAAGAATCAGTCAATAAAATAATTATAGCCAGAATGATTGCCAATATTCGGAACGAATAGGCACTGAAAGAAGAAGAAGAAGAGGAAAAGTCATAGTCTACGTTATGAATAAAAAGAGTAAAATTTAGAATAGGACATTTAAGAAGTGGACAGACTTATTCAATACATATACATGTAAATACAAAAAATATGCAAATGCTCATCAAAACCTAAAGAGCATTACTGAATCACGCCAGTGCAATTGAGGTACAGGTGATCAACTAAACAACGCATCCACAAATTGTCAACCACAGCTTCGCAAAAACCAAATTTTCAAACAGTGATTTTAATAATATCTTTATACTGCATATGTAGTATTTAAATAAAAAAATTAAATCCATGTGGAAACTTTTTACAACCTTAAACAACATCTCGCGGCTTTGTACAAGAAAGCCATGACAATTTAATTCTAGAGGTTTTTGAGTTACTACCAGAAACATCACAAGCATTTGGCGATTTTTTTTATTCCAGTAGTACCATTTTAGTTGTTGAGCGTTAGAATAAATCATTTCAGACTGAAACAAAAAAAAATATTTGAAAAAATTAACAAATTCAAGCTTCACTGTTATCGAATAATTTAACAGGAGCTTTTGATACAAAAATTGCCACATATATCGGAGATTTAGACCTGCTAAATAGTTTTAAAAAATATTTCAAAACTGTTAGAATAACGCCGTTTTGGCTTGCCAACAGTTTTACTTAACAATACCGATTTTGGGTATTGAATAAAGATCGTTCATCATCCTAACCATCCGATCGCCGCTAACATTTATTTTCCGTACACCTGCATCAATGTCGTATTGCAACTCATAGGTTTCATTTGCGAGAAATTGTCTTTTTACGGTACGTATTGTGTTCTCTGAAAAGTAAATAAGCTTGAATTTTACTAAGCCTGATGTCTAATAGAGCTACCATCCCAAATTGGCGCTCGAGCAGGGACTGGATTCGCACCTGGAAGATCTCGCCATGAAAAAGAAACACCATCCATCCTTGGCTAGCGAAGCTTTTTTCAGCAAGCTGAAACCACATTATTTAAGACCCTATACAGTAACATCAGTTATATCACACAATTCAATTATCTTCAAAACAAAGCAAAAAATTAAAGAACATTATTTTTGAAATTTTTTTTACTACTTATGAAAATTTTCAAAATGTTCCGCTGAGCAAAGTCCAGGTTTGTCCGGGCAACATTTTCTCGTTAGTTTGCGCACTCCACGTCTTTTACAAATTAGACAAAATTTTCGTAGAACCGTCTTATTTAAAATTATTTTGGAAAATCGGCCATTGCATGCAACGGTTTTCCAGATGGAATAGGTTAATTTTTTTATCATTCATTTCTTGATATCCTTTACTATATTTTAGAAGTATCCCCGGAAGCAGAGTTCTGTATATTTATACGGTGAAACTTGTTTTTGATGGGCTTGGCTGTAAAATACTCAAGAGTTGAATAGTATAAGATATAAAAGGTGCAAACCTATTTTGGTAAACCACGTGTAGGATTTCACCATCAACTGATCCCATATTTTGATTGTAGAATTCAATATGTTTCGGTTTGTTATAATAGAGAATATTTTCTCCTGCAACATATCGTTCTCTTTTGCAAAATCCTGCAGTATGTTTACTGGTAAGCGTCTTTCTTGTTCTTGTAACGAACTATAAGGAGCATATTCTTGCGAACGAAACATGATTGTTGTCTATCTAATGGAACCAATTTTAATTCTTTTGGAACATCCCTATTTGGTGGAATAGTGTCTGTAAGGAAAGTCTTTTGTGTCAATAGAAACACGCAAAAAGGAACGGATTTATACCAATAATCTACAATTACTTCGTAATTACTGTTGAGTAGGTCTTTCCAAAGATAAATTACTATTTTCTCGAAAAAAGAAAGGTTTTCTGTTTCTGAAATGTGAGATATGTTATATTATATCTTCCAGAACATCAACCTTAGAGTTCAAATTTTCCTAACACAGCCACAGAATAATAAACAATCAGAATGTCCAAGTTTTTCAGCACGCGCGCCATGTTTTAGAAGGAAACACATAACACAGACAACATATGATTTGTGAGGTTATGTAATTGTTTATATTTATGTTTAATTATATTATATTTATGTTATTATATTTAACAATGTTAATATAATTGTATAGTATGTCTATGATTGACGTAAGTAAATGAAACCAGGTTAAGTTTTCTATGCACACCACATAAACAACACTGGTTCCCTCTAAAACATGGCGGAACGTCTGCGCGAAGAAGATGCGCGTACTTAATTGTCCATGGAGAGTGGGAATTCTGATTGTTTATTATTCTGTGACACAGCTAATAATACGAAACCCATACGGAACTGCTCGATCTTTCATAGGCGTCAACATGGTGGAATAATCAGAAAAATGTAATCATCATTATATTGGAAATTTTAGAATTATATTGAAATAACCAAAAACATTTGTTATTATTAATAGTATAAATTTTATGCAATAACTCTTTAAGTCTAATATTCCAGAAAATAATCATTTTAATTAAATATATTAGACAATTGTACGCAACTTATACGGAAATACTTCAAATTTTATTGACAGTTTAGCGTGTAGCAAAAGTGTAAAATGTAAATGTAAAGGGTTGTCGCTTTTTTAGAGTAGGAATATTGTTTATGTTTTGATTTATTACACAATTTGATCAAAATATATTATATACTAATAAATTGTATTTATAAATACATACTAAATTTAGATTAATAGCTTTAAAAACTAATTATTTTTGTGTATTGTTATAGTGATATGCCAAAACAAATAAATAGTATGTAGAAAGCTGATAAGCTTTCATATACGATAGATTATTTTGAACAAGAAATAATGGCGGGATATTTTTAATATTAAAACCCTAAAAGAGGTAAGTTTAAAATTTAGAATATATAATTTAGTACTAAAATGTTTTCTTATGTATTTTAATGTGTTGCAGTAGTCTTAAAACTAAGTGTATTTACTGTTAGTATAATAGTTCAACAAATAGTTGACATTTTAAAAATTCCTCACTTACTAACTATTCTGATGTTTTGGCAACGCTGTGCGGTTCCGACGACGTAAATCTTAAATGAAGTGCAATCTTTTTTATGTGAAAAATGCTATACAAAAATTTCAGGCGTATCCTCGAAGTTCAGACGCACTGAGATATATGGAAAATATTTTAATTCCAAATAGACTTCTTTTGCTTTTTATATACTGTCGAAAATGGAGTTGACCTTTATACAACATAAGTTTTAACAATTATCTGTATTAAGAGCTATAAAAATGCCTCGTCTGCTAAGCGGTACATTACTTTACAATTTCGGCTCAGATTTATCAAAAACTTGAGGACCAGTGCATATATTATCTGTAATCCGATAATCTGAAAGTTGTGGACACTTAGTTAATCCACTATCAATATGTCACTGGTTTATAAGCAAGACCAAAAACTTTCATAGCGGTGTGTGGATTATCATTAAAATATTTATCAGCTCTTTTGTCCTCCGGAGGCGTGTCAGTCGGGAGCTGACAGCCGTGCCGGACGCATCAAGGAATTTGGAGATTGGTCAAAATACTTGGGAATTCCAAGTTTGGCCAAATCCAAATTTCTGATTGGCTCGATGCAGGGAAATTCCACTTTTGCTGCGTCAAACAAAGGATTGGTTTTGACGTGTGATAGCAGAGACATACATCGGTCGAACATTACCATCGATTGACTTTAACTTATGAGCGCGTTAGAGGAATTCAGTATCTTGAACAACAATACTGAAGACATAACGGATTCACAAGAATATACAACTGGATTCAGGCCGTTTACGATTATTTTTTCCTCCTAAACCTTATTAAATCAAAACAACTACACGACGTACGAATATACAGGTCTATAAAACAATCATTCGACCCTTTGTATGTATGGAGCGAAACGTGGACGATAACAAAGGCAAATGAAGAGAGACTACGTTTTGGGAAAGAAAAATCCTTGAAAATCTTTGGTCCGGTGCTTGATGAAGCATCAGGACATATAGGATAAGAACTAATAAGAGCTTGATGAACTTTACCAGACGTCCAACATCATAAAGAAATAAAGTCCAGAAGATTCCAATGGGCAGGACACCTCAGAAGCATTCTGACGAACAAACAGTAAGACTGGTGTGGGAGGAAGTCCCAACTGGAAGGAGACCACGCGGACGCCCTCGTCTCCGGTGGCGAGATAATATAGCAGGAGACCAAGACAGAAAACAGTGGAGACATGTTGTCGAGTCGGCTAAAACCCACGAAGGGTTGTAACGCCACGGAGTAAGTAAATAAGTAAGTAAGCACATCTCGGCAACACTTTGGTCGGTCCATTCGTACAGTTTTTTAACAATACTACTACATAGAAATGACTCAAAACAGTTTACAGTTTCCATACAATCTTGAAAGTCAATAGCTGGGTGAAAGTTAGTCAAAGCAAAATTCTGGTATATATCTTGAAAGCTTATCATCAAACGGATCCGTAACGGCTGTCCAGCCGCTCATTTGTACCCCATCAATGTCTTCTTCTTCATCTGTTGATAAATAATTGGTGTCTGAATTGCTCTCAAAGTCACTTTCATAACTCAAGTCACTTTTACTCCGAGATCCGAACAGTCCAGGCTGTGGGGAAAAAAGTACTCTCTAATCCAGGAATTTATGTAATGTGGCATAAGTTTAAAAAATGCTACCTTAGGAGCAATCCTCCAGTTCATTCAACAAAAAATGTTTGGTAATTGTTTATTTATGAGCGTTTATAGGTGCAAAATACGTATTTTTTGAGTTTTTTGAGTTTTTTTTCATTTTTTGCCTAAATTAACTACAAGACCTTCAATTTGAGCCGGTATACGTTCAATTTAATTTATTTGTAATTGCAAAAATGACGAATGAAGGTCAACATTAAAAAACGTAATATTTATTGCAAAATTGCTTTCTTATTTATTTCAAATGTATGACATTCAAGCCTATAAAATTACGAATCGAATGAGCTATAGTAGGCCTAGATCAGCTAAATACGTTAATTAGTTTATCCCACGACCTTCAACTTTTACTGCTTATAGGATTGCAAAAAAAAATAGTAGAGGGCTAATTATTGTTTCATTCTCTTCTTAAAGCCGTAAATTTTCATAATCCACTGGAAAATAATGAAAAAAAATGATAGCCTGTTAAAAACAATTATTTATGAAGTTGTAAAATTGCAGTTATAAACATTTCGAGCAGCACCCCCTATGTACCCTACAAATTTCTAATTTGTAGATTATTGTAGCCAGCTTCGAGACGAAGATTAAAAAAAAAAGAGTTTTCTACGACCAATAGGAGCCGAGTTAGTATAGTTTTTTTTTAATCACAGAGGCTTTATTAATAACAATTAAGAAACAAATCTGGCGTCATTTACTACTTAAAAACCTATATTTTCAAGTGTTTGTATTCTCCTTAAATTAAAATCATTTTGTTAAAAATGCGAGTAAAGTTTACCTTTTTTTTAATGTAGCACCGAAACCGTATATGGCAACATTGCGGATGCATAAGCACGACCTAAAATGTACGAGAAGTTCGAAAATTGTAATGGAGAGAGTTGCGAAAATTGTCATACTGCTGAATATGAACTAGGATGGACGCAGAAAAAAAATATAAGAGTGAGATGGATGTTTTGGATGAATTGTTATATGATTCTGAGGAAATTGTACAACCTATTAAAAAAAGAAAAAATAAATAAAAACTAAGCATATTTCTGATTTTATAAATATTGAATCTCATTTTAAAACCATATAAATAAATTGCAATTATTTTACTGTTTATATGTTTGTTTTGCTAATTTATTCCTTCTATCAAAGTAATTTGCAATTTAAGATATACGTGTATATGATGTTTATTTTAATTTATTAAGCCAATTATTTAATTTCTTATGAAATTGTACTAAAAATGTAGTTTGACCAAAAGTTTTTAAAATCAATTTGTTTGAGTTTTTTTTTGCAAAACAGATTGTTTTTAAATAGAAATTTTAATCATTTGAACTTTATTTTAAAATAATTTTTCACTGATAAAAGATTACACAGCGACGCAGAGTAAGTATTAAAAAAAAGAATAAATACTGAAATAATATATTTTAGAATATTAAATTTTTTTAGAATGGATGTTCTCAATAATAATTTGAACTGAAAAAAAATTTAATAATAAAAAAAATTAGGGGGTTGGGGCCGGCTTTTTAAGGGTGAAAGTATTCTAGATCTTATTATTTCGGCATGTTACCCCAGATAAAAAAAATCATTCGAAATCGGTTCATTCTTCACCGAAATATTGGAAATTTTTATTTGGAAAAAAAATTATGCTAACTCGGCTCCTATTGGTCGTAGAAAACTCTTTTTTTCAATCTTCGTCTCGAAGCCAGCTACAATAATCTGCACATTAGAAATTTGTAGGGTATCTAGGGGGTGCTGCAGCTCTAAATGTTTATAACTGAAATTTTACAACTTCATAAATAATTGTTTGTAACGGGTTAAAATTTTTTTTTTATTTTTCATTATTTTCCAGTGGATTATGAAAATTTACGGCTTTAGGAAGAGAAAGAAATAAGAATTAGCAATCTCCCATTTTTTTTGGCAATCCTATGAGCATTTAAAGTTGAAGGTCGTAGGATAATAGTACCTATATTACATAACGAGAGTTGTAAGAAGCTTATTACATGCGAGCAAAAAAGTTGCGCGCGAGCCGCGTAGCGGCGAGCGCAGTAATTTTACAAGCATGTAATAAGCTTACAACTCAAGTTGTGTACTATACTTTTTGTACGATTATTTTCGTTTATAAAAATAAAAATTAAATTACCACTATATTTACACTGACAGATTAATAATTTTTAATCTGTCAAAATAACGTCTGTCAATTCGTTTCCATGGTAACTCGACCAACTGACTTACGAGGCGTATCTGATATTCTCCATTCGCTTAGCTCGGGCATATTTTGACAGATTCATTGTCGGAAACCTACAACACAAAAATTTCTACTTCTCAGTATTAATAGCTCAAATATACTACTATTGCAGACTTCTTCCTTTAAAAAAAGAATTATTCCAAATAGTGGAAGCGTATACCAAACCCATAACATTTTCCCTGTATATTTAAAATATAATATTTGAGTTGTTACAATTGAACATATTGTAGTAAATATTTGTATTATTCGCGTTGTTTATTTTAGCTAATATAGTTTTATTGTTCCATTATTTTTGTTTAATTCTTTGTTAGTTCTATTTAGTTAATTAGTTAGTTCTATTTTGAATTTTATTTTTAGAGATAGTCAAAGTTTTCCATTTGTTCTATCAGATAATGCGTTGGTAAGTTTTTCTTGAATAAATATAAATATGATAAATGTTCTTTAAAAGTTAATATTTTTAGATGAGTAAGGATGCTGTTAAATTACGAGGTAATCAAACTGCACAAAGATTTGTTCAAAACACCAACCATTTTTGTTTAATTATTTGCCCATTCGGCGTAGGTGGACCATTAAAATATATTTATAAAGTTATGTAAATATGTTCTTAATAACAAAAACATTTCAGTTAACATCCAGTTCAGTTTGACATGGCGTCAAAAATTAAATAAAAGCTGTGATAAAAGTTACAATAATTTAGTTTATATCGTTAAGTTGCTCCAAATGTAGGCAACCAACTTAAACTTTTTGTTAGGATTTAGCTGGAGTTTCTTGAGAATATTTTTAATAAACGTTTATTATTTTCCAGTTAATTTATTATTTTTTAAAAGTGATGATAATAATGCTGAATAAGCAATATTTCAAATGATATTTAATCACAAAACGTACTTAATATTGTGTTATTGTAAAATCCTCATAATAAAGTACGTTAGATACAAAAGGTAAAATCCCGGGCCGTCCAAAACTAGTTTCTAATAGGAATAATAGAAGATTATGATTTGTTTTAATTATATTTTTGATGATATTGGATATTTTTGATGAATGATATTTTTATTAGTTATAAATATTATGATATTTTTTATCAACCTACTTTATAACACAATATTAAGTACGTCCTGTGATTAGATATCATTTGAAATATTGCTTATTCAGCATTATTATCATCACTTTAAAAAATAATAATAAATTAACTGGAAAATATTAAATATATTTTTAAGAAACTCCAGCTAAATGGTAACAAAAAGTTTAAGTTGGTTGCCTACATTTAGCACAACCTAACGATATAAACTAAATTACCGTAACTTTTTTTATAAAACATATTTTTTATATATAATAGAAGCTTACATTCTATATACATGCTATAAATTTCTAATTCATAGTATAAGTTTGCAACAGAGGTCGACAAAATACTCTAATGAAATGCGCTATGAGCACGTGTACTTGGTTGTATAATAATTTCCAGCCACTTCTAGTCTGTCAAAAAGTAACTAACTTCGTAAAAACATAATTCACTAGACAGTTCGGACTGGCATTAGCGAACCGAGTATATTACACATTTTTATAAAACTGAAGCGTAATTTTTTTTATTACGTGCTGGTCATTACGTGTCAGTATCTGTTATGATGCATTTACTTAGCATCCAAATAGTAGGTAATAAACAATTTACTAGTAAGACAGTAGAAAATAGAATATTACATCACGAGAGTTGTAAGAAGCTTATTACATGCGAGTAAAAAAGTTGCGCGCAAGCCGCGTAGCGGCGAGCGCAGTAATTTTACAAGCATGTAATAAGCTTACAACTCAAGTTGTGTACTATACTTTTTTTACCATTATTTTCGTTTATAAAAATAAAAATTAAATTACCACTATATTTACACTGACAGATTAATAATTTTTAATCTGTCAAAATAACGTCTGTTAATTCGTTTCCATGGTAACTCGACCAACTGACTTACAAGGCTTATGTGATATTACACATTTTTATAAAACTGAAGCGTAATTTTTTTTAATACGTGCTAGTCATTACGTGTCAGTATCTGTTATGATGCATTTACTTAGCATCCAAATAGTAGGTAATATACAACTTACTAGTAAGAGAGTAGAAAATAGTATATTACATAACGAGAGTTGTAAGAAGCTTATTACATGCAAGTAAAAAAGTTGCGCGCGAGCCGCGTAGCGGCGAGCGCAGTAATTTTACAAGCATGTAATAAGCTTACAACTTAAGTTGTGTACTATACTTTTTCTACCATTATTTTCGTTTATAAAAATAAAAATTAAATTACCACCATATTTACACTGACACATTAATAATTTTTAATCTGTCAAAATAACGTCTGTTAATTCGTTTCCATAGTAACTCGGCCAACTGACTTACAAGGCTTATGTGATATTACATATTTTTATAAAACTGAAGCGTATTTTTTTTTTTATTACGTGCTAGTCATTACGTGTCAGTATCTGTTATGATGCATTTACTTAGCATCCAAATAGTAGGTAATATACAATTTACTAGTAAGAGAGTAGAAAAACTAATATTAACGTATCTCAGCAACAAATTAAGTCATCTAGGCCTACTACGGCTCATTCGATTCGTAATTTTTTAGCATACATTTGAAATACATAAACAAGCAATTTTGTAATAACAAATAAATTAAATTAAACATATACCGGCTCAAATTGAAGGTCTTTTAGAGTACTTTCGTAATCTATACAGAAATTACCCATTACAACATTTACTTTACGCAAAAAATGGAAAAAAAAACTAAAAAATACGTACTTTGCATCTATAAACGCTGATAAATAAACAATTACCAACAATTTTTTGTTGAATGAACTGGGGGATTGCTCCTGAGGTTGCCCTTTATAACCTAGTCCACATTACATAAATTCCTAGATTAGAGAGTATTTTCCCCCAGCTGCGTCACTGGAACGTCTGGTTATGGGTACCGTCTGAGGATTAACCGATAAGAGAATTTTAAAAACATCCGTTACATAGCATATACCGTTAACACTTAACTGGAAACATTAACTTTACAGGTTAAATTATTTTTAGTAATACCTAGTTATTGGCACAAAGTCTTCAAAATTATAACATTTTAAAATTTTACGGCTTTTATATCATTTTAACAATAATTTTGTATAATAATATATAAGAAAACACTGGGCTATAATTCGCCCCACCTGGTACTAGGTGTTTGAAAACTGACTTGGTATTAGGAAAGTTAGTGTATGTGGGAAAAAATTATAAGTTAATATAAGTTAGTATAAAAACTATCTACATAAATCTACTATTGATACCTTTGATTTGATCTCTTGTCCAGATTCTGCAACCATATAGCAACCTAATAGTGTGGTAAACAAAAAGTCATAATACAGTAATGATTCTTTGTTTCTGACCGCCTAAAACAAAATAAGATTTAAGCGGTTATCATATGCTTAATTTGTTTTAACTGTTCTAGAATTGAAACTGAGGCAAATAAACGCCTGGGCCTACTGGAGCCTGTGTGGCTCCTAGGCCACATGAACGCTGTCCTCGTGCGACAAAGCTTTCCTGCAGACTGGAAAACATTGAAATTGATTTTCCTGTCGAAAAGATAGGACAAATATCGACCTATTTGCTTTTTATCTTGTATTTGTAAACTGTTTGAGAGAATGCTGAACGGGAGGATTGATGAAACAATTGAGAGTCTGGAGGCTTATCCCCTAGACAATATGTCTATCCGTAAGAATGTTAGCACGAAAATGGGCTGCATTGCTCTTACTAGACGTTAAGAACGCCTTCAATTCACTGCAATGGGGAACAATGATGAGAGAGGTTTAGGATAGAAACTTTTCTGGCTACTTGAGGAACCTTATCTCGGACTATCTATCCGAGAGAAGAATCCTGGTTGAAAAGGGTGTGATTGTGGCTGCGGCTGGGGTGCCACAGGGGTCTGTCCTTGGACCAAAGCTAGGGAACCTGGCATGTGATGGAGTTTTGTGTTTGCCTCTAACCTGCTAGGTTAGAGGGGGTCACCCCCTTCGCATTCGCGGATGACCTTGCATTGCTGGTAGTAGCACGGGACACGAAAGAACTTCTGTACAAAGCACGGAGTGCATGTGACCTTGCAAAAGATTGGATGAGTGAGCGCGGCCTGAAACTTGCTGAGGAGAAGACCGAGGCCGTGATCCTTAAGGGACCACGGAAACGCGAGAATGTTATATTTGAGTGCGGTGGTGCGGAGATCTTCCAAAAAAGTGCGTCAAGTACTTGGGAGTAACTTTTCACACCAATGGAAGTTGGGGCGAGCATTTGCGGGTGGTGACGCGCACGGCCACGCAAAGAGCGGCTGTACTGGGAGGGATAATGAACAACATAGGCGGGCCTAAACCTGAAAGGAGAAGGGCTCTGCACGGGTAGTGCAATCTATTGTTTTTTATGCGGTCCCAGTTTGGAGCGGAGAGATAGATGTATCATCCTGCCGGAGACTTTTAACTCGAACAGACAGAACAAGCCTGTAACGCGTAGCAAGCGCCTATAGAACTGTTTCTGCAGCAGCATTGTGGGTCATCACCGGCTGCAGGCCCTCTCACATCTTGGCATGCGAGAGGATACGTTTATTTCATCGTGCTCGTAATACTGGTGTGACTGAGAGTGCAAAGTGTGAAGAGAGATCCACATCTATACAGATGTGGCAAGCCGAATAGGAGGCAACTCTAGATGTGGCACAGTGGACCAAGTCACTTATACCGAACGTAAAGACGTGGCTCGAATACGGATACCGGCGTTAAGATTATTTCCAGTCGCCGGTTCTCACGGGCCATGGGTGTTTTCGCTTATATCTTAGGTTCAAAAAAGCGGCTACAAATAGATGCGCTCACTGCGGTTTAGTCGACACTGTGTCACATACACTGTTGGAATGTGTAAGATGGAGTAGAGATAGATAAGAATTGGAGAGAAGAAATGGTGTTCGTTTTGATTCTGTGAGTCATATAATTGCTAGGATGTGTGAGGATGAAGACACGTGGGCAAGAACCCATGCCTTTGTTAGACAGACGCTCCAGTCCAAGGAGACTGAAGAAAGACTGCTGTAGTCACAAAAAAAGTTTGTTGTGTTAAGTCCAGCGGTGAAGTAATACTTAACGAGAAGTGAGGCGGATGTAGTGCTGAAGATATGCCGCCACCAGGGCGAATCCCGGACTGAACTCGCGGATCACAAGCGTGGTTGAGAGGACGGAGGGGTTTTAGTGGGTAGGCTCTCGTCCCGGCCGAGATTGCGGTTGAGCGTGTCACATGTGGTGGGCTCAACAGGCATCTTAGCGGTGGTGAGGGAATCCCACATATCAGACATAAGACCTGGTATCTTACGAAGATTTCCCACCCACCTCAAAAAATATGAAAAAAAAAAAAGAATTGAACAATTAAAAACATGAGTAAAATACAACTCATGACTTTAGTTCATGCAATTGATTCTCTATTGAGAGGAGGTGTTTGGTGAAAATTATTTTTATTTTAAGTTTAACCCTTTCAATCGTAAAATATTATGAGAATTTGACCTCGTCCGTATCTTAGGAAAGAACGTTGTATATGGTAACCGAAATGGTTAACTTGTACATACCATTATAAATACAAGAGACGATCCAGTCACTGTACTTGCTGCAGCTACTACTGAGAGTGTCCTCCATTTTATAAAGTTGTTGTAAACCGCCAAAACCCTTAAATTGTTAAAAATAATTTATTAGACAGTATGTGTACTCATATTGATATTAAATTGATATAAGGTTGAATGCTCAAATAAATGAACTTTGATCAAATAAAAGGCAGATATCGAGCACAGTTGTATTAAATAAATCTTGCCCATGTATTTCGCTTCCTTGAGCATCTTCAGGGACATTTCGTCAATTTTGGGCTATCCAACAATCGCAGAATGTCAAACATAAAATTGTACATAATACAACACTAAAGTAAGCAGCACATTGGGACGCAGGTGACACAGGTGACGCAGTGCAGGGCAGACTACACAGGTCAGAAAATATACGTGTCACGCAGTGTGAGCGCATATTTGGAAGCAGTCTTCTCGAAAATTTTGAGGTGCGAATATCGAATATATTATATGAACATAAAAAGAGAATTTTATAATTTAAATAATGGCGTTATTTCTGGACAGTTCCAAATCAGAGTCAGGCACAGAATTTGAAGAAACAGTTTTATTATTCAACATGAGAAAAAAATCATTTTGGAAAAGCAACTATATGAAAAAGAGAAATACTGATAGGGAATTAGCACTATCATCAGAATTCTCTGAGTCTCGTTATTTAAATTATTTTCGGTTAAGCAGAAAACAAGTTGATGAAGTACATAATATAATAGAAAACAGTATTTATTCAGATGGTTGTAATGCCCAAAAACCAATAGGAACCAAAGAAAAACTAGCTGTTTTTTTAAGGTATTATTTTTATTAATTTTGTTTTATTAAAAAATACAAAAATATCATTTTAAACAATCATAATTCTATACTCTATAATTTTCCACAAAATTACGAATATTACCAGTAACAACGGTTTGGGGAGATATCTCAGCAGACAACGTGGGGGTGAGTGTAGTAGATAAATAATTACTGGTGCTTCTAGAGTTGTAATCATTTGAGCATAAAAAGAGTTGTTGGGAATAGGAGCTAGAGGATTATTACAATGTTGATTCTCAATATGCTGGCTACTGTGACTGGAACTTGGTGATGGAAGAGGTGTTGACGAGTAATGGGGCTGCTGAATATGGGTATTAACATATGCACTTGTAAAAACTCTTTGTTCACTATGAGTGTAGTTTTCTTGACTGGGATCATGAATTTCTAGATATGCAGCTTCGAGCTGCAATATAGCTTGGAACACATCATTTCTTGCACGATGTTGAAATTTATTAGGCATTTTTTTTTGGTTATTTTGTACATCGACATATAAAAATGATAGAGATCATCATCCAAAGGCTTCTATGCTGCCCTTTGAACTGCTCTTACTTCGGCCCTTTTTTGACGTTGCATAATTGACTGCTTTATCACTTCCTGTATATCATCGTTTTTAGGTTTCTTATTTTTAGCTGCTTTGGTTGTGATTGATTGGTCTTCAGTTGCCTTACGTTTGGTATTTTCTTTTTCGTTATTTTTTGTATAATAATACCAGACGTAGACGGCTCATTAACAATGTCATTTTTAACACTCTGGATTTCTTCGGTATCATGTCGAATGTCGCTGGTCACCTCGACAAAAATTTCACTCTCTGGATCAACTATGGAGTCTTTCTGTTGTGGGTCTTCATCTTCACTATCTTCTTTTAAATTACTTATTTAATTTAAATAATTGGGATCGTTGATATCGTAAAGAATTCTCTAGCTTCTCATCAATTCGATTAATTGTTCATTCATTTTGAATATAACCACACAAAATTTTACTAAAAACAAACAAACTGCTCTGCACGTGGCACAGGAATCTGTGTCTGGACGACTGCGCTGGCAGGTTTTCTTAAACACAGTTCTGTGCTGCCCTGCCCTGCGTTCCAATTCGCGCGGGGTAATGTAATTATACGAAAAACAGAAACCTGTGCTGTCCTACGCTGCGTTGCCTGCGTCACCTGCGCCTGAATGTGCGGCGCGCCTAAACAAGGACAAACAGTTTAAAATTATTTAGAAATAGGTAAAGCTACATTCTGGTCTGTAACAGGAGAGAGAATCTCTCCTATTGCTGAGAATGAAGATGCTCTAAGAAGCGAAAGTACTTGGGCAAGATTTAATTATTAAAACTGTGCTCGATATCTACCTTTCATTTTATCAAATATTGATATTGTTCTATTATAATATAGATTTAATATCACTAATATTATTATTGAAACCAAGTGATCACTCTAATCATGACTAAAATCTAAATTATCCATATAACCTGTATGCGTCCACTACTAGACACTGGTCTCCCTTAGCTTTTTCCATCCTTTTCTGTATTGAGCGGCTTGCATCCAGTTATTGCTAACACGATTCAGGTCATCAGTCCATCTAGTTGGTGGGCGTCATCTGCTTCGTATTACTTCTTGTCTTGGTCACAACTCTAAAATACGTTTTGTCAATCGGTTTTCTGATAATCTGGCGACGTGTCCTGTCCAATTGCATTTTAACGACGCGATTGTTTCGATAGCGTGTATTGTTTTTGTTCTACGACGTATTTCTTCGTTTGGGATTTGGTCTCTCAGAGAGACACCCAACATCTGGAACCCCATAGCTATCTGAGTCACGCAAATCTTACTAACTACGTTGTTTGTGAGTGTTAATGTTTCTGCTTCATAAGTGAGTACAGGTAATACACATTGGTCAAAGAATTTTCTTTTGAGGCATATGGGTAGGCACGATTTAAATACATAGTTTAATTTACCAAACGCTGCCAGGTAATCCTATGCGATGTGATAGCTCACCCATGTCTGGTTATCTCTGCCCAAGCGAATTTCATGTCCTAGGGGGATACAAACAAATTAGTATAAATATCCAATTTTTTGCATAACTCACTGACGTCGAATGTAACAATGCGTACTATGTCCATCTATATATAATATAATTGGTAATTTTAATCTTCTTTTCAGTAAATAAGGATGAAAAACATCTCTAATGTAATCATTGAAAATCTCTGATTTCATCCAACCAGTAGGAGATGTTGCTACTACCCCACTCTTTTTGGTATGGATTCATAAACTTGTGACTTAAGTCTTTTGCCTGCAAATATTATTAGAGGAGGAGTAACCACACCATCAGCAGAAAAAGTAAACAACACAGTAATATTTGTTTGGAAGAGGCGTGCTCAACCTCGTAAACGTTCTTCGAACCCTTTGGAGCTAAAAACCGTAGGACGTTTTAGGACAGAGATTGAAACAAGTCTCGTCCGCATTGATATTCCTTGATGGATCGGTAAGAATATGGTTATAATCCTTGAAGTGAGATAAGAATAAATATCTGAAAACCATTTTCGGATATCCTTCTCTGCAATAGTGGAACTTGCCGATGTAACAGGTTCTGAAGTTCGTTCAGCTAAAACTGGGTGACGTCTTAAAAATGATTTATACAATCCTCTCCTGGCAGTTGTCCTTAAACGGAGTTTTTCTAGGTATTTTGTCAAGGAATGCTTTAACAGATAATTGGATATCTTCTTTACGCCTGGGAAAACCCTTTTTTTGAACTATTTATAGCCCAATTTACTAGAGCCACTTCCTCTTCATTAGTGAGATAAGGATTTGGACCTAAACTAGTTTTTTTAAATTTTAAACTTCGTCTAAATTGTAGTGTGGCCCTGGGTACTTTATATTTTTTTAGCAACTTCTCGAAGTGCTACTCCAGCTGCTATTTCTTTTAAAGCCTTTGAATATCCTCCTCGGAATATTTTTTTGAATAACTAGTGCCCTCTTTAACTTTCGGCATCTTGCAGAAAATCTGAAAATAATGTAACGGTCAGTGATTGGCCTTTGTATATTGTAGTTATTGGCCACCGGCCAACGACTCACATAGCATGTTTAATAGTATTTAATAACGTCTCTGTTAAGATACTGTGATTATTTAATATTGATTTCACATAAACAAAACATATTTTAAGTCGGAGGTATTTTTGGTAGTAAATGGCCACATGGCCAATAACTAGAATTTTACCAAAATATTTTGTAGTGATTGGCCACGCAATAAATACAGTATTTTAGAGGTTTAGAGTGTTAAAAACAACTGTTTTATTTGGTTCCCCAATACTTATTTTCAGTAAACAAATGATTGAAACAACAGCTCAGCTAAAAAATATTCATAGTGTACTCACATTTACAGCTTCCAGTTACTAACTTATCACAAAGATTTTCACTCGTTCGGCAGACACAGTATCAACGCCACAAACAATTTCCCGCTATTTTAAAGCCACGTTGCCAAATTTTTAACGGTTTGCTGTAACGAAATAAAAAGGGTTGCCATATTTTAACGATTTTATGGGAGACGCTTCCAATTGTTTTGATTTCTTAATAAAACGGTTTTGAATGAGAAGTGGCCAATAAATCCCTAGAGGCCAATCACTCCCCCTGTTACCCTACTTATTGATTAAAAGAGTTATTTAAAAAGAAATTAGAAAATTGTGTTTTTATCAAATATCAGTTGAAGGGCTTGGGGAAAAAGATAACAAGCCAAATAAATCTAAAAAATTCGATTTGATTGAGTTTACCGAAAGTACAAGCTGATTATAGCCGTAAATGTCAAACATGGAACAAAAGAATTTGATATAGCAGTGTTGGCACGTTTTTATAATGTAGGTGCTATATGCTTCAAATATAAAAAGATAAAGCTTTGGAAAAGTACATTTTGTTTATATTATGTTATAAATTCGGCAATTTTTGATTTTAATAAAACAAGAATGAGTAAGTACTTGTTTCTTTGGAGATAAATTGCAGTTAATTATTAGAAATTTTTTTGGCAAGTACCCTTTGATATATTAGGGGATAGATTTGGCAATCGTCAAATCAGCAGTTGCCAGATTCCAATAAATGTTTGCAATTAATGTCGAAAGAGACAAATATTAACTCGTTATTCCCTACTAGCATAGTACGTCCAGTGGACGTCTATAGTACGTCCCTCGTGGACTTTAAGGACGTCCCTTGAACGTCCGCTTTGGTCCTTTACGTCCGTTTTACGTCCTATATTGGTCCGAATGTCGCTGCGCCGAACTAGAGAACTAATGTTCTCTGGCCGAACGTCCTATGACTACATTTTACGTCCCGAGCGGACGTTAGTTGGACCCGTAACTCGGACGTCCATATACGTCCGAGGACTTACTTGACGGACTATTGTGATGTTCTTGGACGTCTATTTTAGCGCTGAGGATATAAATTAGACGTCAACGCCATTGTAGAAAGTACTAAAAGTGGTGTCATCCTGTGCATATTAAGAATGTATTTTGGGAAATAAAACGTAAATGTTTAAAGGAACTTACATTTATTGTTACATTTATTTATATTTATTTATTATTAACAAACGGGACAAATCCACTGTCCAAATTATACAAAAATGTAACATTACAGAAATATAAAATAATTTTGAGTAATAAAACATAAATTTTTAAAGGAACTAACATTTATTATTACATATATTTATTTATTAATAACAAATGGAACAAAATTATACAAAAATGCAACATTATAGAAATGTACACAAAATTACAGATAAAAATAAAATATACATGAATAAATAAGTACACATTTATAAAAAGTTTCATTTTGCATTTTAGTACTTCAAATAGTACCTAAAGCTATTGATAAAAAAGTTTCAGACCATACCTATGTATGAATCAAAATTAGTTCTGCGGTAAGGAACATGGAAATGTAAATTCTGACACAGTGAATAGGGAGGAATATGAAAACAAATTAGCTGAAGCAATTCAGGAGATTGGTTATTTTATGAACAAGTTTAAAAATAAAGATAACACTTTTGACAAGAGAATCCAGATTCAAGAAATTGATCATACCAAAATAAGAATATGGTCTACACAATTTACAAGAACAGTAGATGCTTGTAAACAAGTCAGTATAAATCTAATCGACATAAAAAATGTTTTTTAATGCAATTATAACATAATAAGTGTAAATTAATAGAAGTTGAACAACTAGATAGTAAGTAAACCTTGCTGACCAGTATGAAGCAGATTCTTCAGATTTACTGTCAAAAAATCAGTCAGTAAAGCCTCGAAAATTTTAGGAATAGTAGAAAGAATTGTAATGGAACAATAATAAGGAATCAATGAGTTAATGGATGAATCAATGTATAACATCAATTAATAAATTGTAATGAAAAGTGACCCTCAATCAAAGATTTATAAAAAATAAGCCATAGAGATAAAGCCAAAAGATAAGCCAAAAGATTAAAAATTGATATATTGGGAATTAGTGAAACACACTGGCAAAACTCTGGACAATGCGATATACTTGGATATATAGTTTACTATGCTGGAAACAACACAACACATTACAGAAAGGGCACTGCAATAGTAGTTGCCCCACATATTAATTCAGCAGTAAAATCTTTCACTCCCCATTCAGATAGAATGATGCGTTTACAAATTCGAGCAACACCGGTGGATATTAACATATTACAGGTATACGCGCCAACGGCAGATAAAGATGAGGCAACCAGCGAAGAAATCTACGAAGAACTGGGAAGCCTGATGAAAATGACAAAAAAACATGAAGTAACAATAGTGATGGGAGATTTCAATGCAAAGGTTGACAGAGGCTAGGTCAATGAGATCGTGGGAAACTTCGGCATAGGGGAGAGAAACGATAGAGGTGATAGACTTATATGCTTCTGCCAGGAATATAACCTGCTGTTAAGTAATACACTCTTCAAGCTCCCCAAACGTCGACTTTACACATGGAAATCTCCCGCTGACTCACCTGACAACATCATTAATACCATATAATTATTACCATTACATATTACATCATTATTACCATCATAAAACCATAAGAACGAAAATTCGAGAAGCCAAAGAAAAATGCTTTTCCAACGAATGCAGGGAAATAGAACAATACGAACGAAAATACGACATTTACAATATGCACAAAAAAATAAAATCGATGACAAACAAGAGGAAATTCAATAGTCACCCAACAGCATAAAAGATAGCGATGGAAATCTTATCTCGGATTCATCAACGATCTTAAAAACATGGAAATCATCCATAGAAAAATTATTTGCATCTGACAGGACTGATGATCACCTATATGGAGAAGGAGAAACAGGATCTTCAATCCTTAAATCGGAGATAGAAGATGCCATTGCAGCACTAAAAAACAATAAGTCAGCAGGTCCGGACAATGTACATTGCGAAATATTAAAGATCCTATGTAAATCAGACAAACAGTTCCTTGATAATCTAGTTGTACTTTTTAAAAACATATATAATAGCGGTAAAATCCCGGAGAACTGGCTGCAGTCAACATTTATTACAATCCCGAAGAAACCAAATGCCCAGATTTGTGATGACTACCGGCTTATAAGCTTGATCAATCTTGTCACTAAAGCGTTCACTAAGATCATTCATAGAAGAATATATGATAAATGTGAGTCAAATATTGATAGATCGCAGTTTGGTTTTCGGAAATCACTTGGAACTAGAGAAGCAATTTTCGCTCTCCAGGTGCTTATACAGCGGTGTAGAGACGTTGATAAGGACGTGTATTTGTGCTTTGTAGATTTTAGAAAAGCATTTGACAATGTCAATCATGAACAATTGATAGGTATTCTGCGAAAGACAGGTATTGATGACAAGGACATTCGAATTGTTGCAAACCTATACTGGGGTCAAACAGCAAGAGCAAAAATTGGCAACGAACTCACTGAAAGCGTTCAGATCAAAAAAAGAGTCCGTCAGGGGTGTATATTATCCCCACTCCTGTTCAATATGTATTCCGAGGAAATATTTAACAAATGTATGGAAAATGCAAATGAGGGCATAAAAATAAACGGCGAGTTAACGAACAATATAAGATATAGTAAATTCTAATATAAGATATGCCGACGACACGGTGATCCTTGTCAGTACCATAGACGAATTACAACAAGTAATGGAAAGACTTTATTCAGTTAGTGAGGAATACGGCCTGAGCCTCAACTTCAAGAAGACAAAGTGGATGCTGATAAGCAAAAAGCAACAACCTGCTCGACAATTACGAATAAGTTACATACTAATTGACCATGTAGAATCTTATGTGTACCTTGGCACCAACGTAAATGCAAAATGGGAACAGACCATAGAAATTAAGGCGAGAATAGAACGAGCTAGAGCAGCATTTAGCAATATGAAAAAGCTCCTCATAAGCAAGGATTTGTCTCTTCCCCTAAAACTACGCCTAGTTAAATGCTACATTTTTCCGATCTTGCTGTATGGCGTGGAGGCCTGGACGCTGACGGAGACGCTAACGAGAAAACTAGAAGCATTCGAAATGTGGGTGTACCGACGCATTCTTCGTATATCCTGGACCAAACATGTCACCAACATAGAGGTACTCCAAAGAATCGGAAAGGAGAAAGAAATCGTGAATACAATTAAACAAAGAAAGCTTAAATATCTAGGCCACATATTGAGACACGATAAGTACCGTCTGCTACATTTGATTGTCCAGGGAAAAATAGACAGTAAGCGAGGGCCAGGCAGGAGAAGACACTCGTGCCTCCAAAATCTGCGGAAGTGGTTCGGGCTCACATCGGTCGAACTATTCAGAAGCGCCGCAAACAAGATCAAAATTGCCATGTTAATAGCCAACGTTCACAACGGACACGGCACTTGAAAAAGAAGCCATAGAGACCTAAATACAAAAAATGCACAATTCCTTAAAAATAAGTTACGATATCACATCTGGACCAAGACTTTTATTGGCATTAAGACACTGTAAGCATGCTAGAATGTCACAAATTTTAATAGTTAAAGAATGAATATTGCTGTGACTGATATGGGATCTTTGACTACACTTGTCTATACAGGAGAAAGAAGGAATAAACCACAATTAAAGATAAAAATACGTTTATTGACGTTTCAATTTCCAATTCGGAAATCGTTCTCAAAATACAAACAGAAAGAAGGATTGTGAATACTGCTAAAGAAATTAGCAAAATCGTTGAAACTGTGGTTCACTAAAAACAGAACCATTCAACTTCCCTTATCCATTCCCATTCTGATTAACCTTAAAAGTGTGTGGTCGGCAATTAAAATCAGACAAGTCAATTGTTGAGTTTTAAAGTAGAAATCATAAGTATGAAAAAGATCAATACTTAATATGAAACTTTGTCTGTTTTATTTCAGCAGTAGATAAATTTTTAGATACCTATTTTTAATAAATAAAACAGTCTCAAAAATTGACTGTTCCTTTCTGTGCACCAACCACACAATTTAATTATTACAAAATTAATCATATTTGCTAATACAACATGCAAATTAAATTTGATCTGCCTTTTCTTTAGATCGCAGATATTTCATTATCAAGTTTCAATTTCCTTCTCTGTGGCAACGCTGGTTTTGGAGTTTTTCCAGACAGCATCTGAAAACAAAATTAATGTACTATAATATAATGTAATAAATTAAACAAACTAATGTCAGATTTAGTTCATTATACTTTGCTTATTGTGAATAAATCATCATTCAAAGACGTAAAAATAAACACATGAATTTCAAGTGCTGTAGTTTTAATGAATCTCACCTGAACTAGAAGAATACCTGAGCAGTAATTACACTTTGATACTTAAAAAACAAAAATAACAGTGTAAATAAAATATACAGCCAACAACAAACCTTCATCTCATATAGCTAGCTGTAGTTCTTAAAGCAATCTCATAGACAAACCTGAACATTTGTGAAATGGTAAAATTTGGCATCTAAATTACATATAAGACACAGTTAACAATATGTTTCATCGGCTGTACGTGGCCACTTAAGTGATAGTGTAAATTCTTAAATGTATCTTAGATTGATTTATGTTTACAAGTTACAAATCTTTTAAAATCAAAGCTATATGTGTGTCTTCAAAAGCTTTATATTGCTTTTTCCCTAGCCAACTATATTTTCCTTGAATTTTATTGCAGATCAGCTTCTTATGGCTTCTAACAAATTCGTTTATGGTTTCCTCGCCAACTTTGGAAAGCTCATTATCCTAAAATATAAATCAATATGTAACAGTAATCTAACTACCCCATAAACTTGATATGCTTAATTATTTTAGCTTAAACTATCTAATAAAAAAACAGGCTCTGTTAAAAAATCAATCAAACATTCTTTTGCAAATTTTGGTTTCTCATAACCATGGTAAATGCTTATTAAATTTACAATTTTAGGATATATCAACAAATTATGCAAACTAGGATAAAACCCAAATTTTTTTGACATTTGCGGCTATATTCAGCTTGAACCTTCGGTAAACTCAACCTTAGATTTCCTCTGAAAGATACCTGCAAGTGTGCAACGAAGCTGCTGATTGATAAGAGATGGCGCCTCTATACGCGAATTTCTTTCTTAACAATTCCCAAAATTTAGAACTTTTTGGTTAGAAAAGGAACATGCCACAGGCGATTTTCTAGATGGATGACTATAAATTACGCCGAGCTAAAAGAAAAGCTGATTTTGAGAGTAGTAGTGGAAGTGAATTCTCTGATTTTGATTCAGATGACGATCTGAATGATAAAGATTACAGTGTTACTGAAAGTGATTGTTCAACAGAAGGAGTTACACATATGTTGTTAAGTTTATTTCTATGTGGCTTATTCCCTTTTTTAGCAAAAGATTTTGTTATTTTTAAGCTTAAGATAAAATTTCATATTTTACCTATGTATCGAAATATGTATTGTTGCCTTTACATACAATACGTCTACATAACACAGTAATGTTGTGTAACTACGATGTGTACTGCGTTATATCTCCGGCTCCAGTATTTTTGTTCATATGCCTAGCAGAATTTCTACGAAAAATGTGTGTGGCTTATTACCTTATTGCAAAAAATTAATCTTTTTTTTTCAGGACGAAAATGAGTCCAACGATTCCTCGAATCAGAAACAAGATATTTCTAGAGGTTATCTAAGTTTTCCAGAAAATTCAATGCCCTCACGCTGGAGAAAAGTTCATTCTAAGAAAAGGTACCGGGAGAAAATAAGAAGAAATCTCGGCCATGGGTACAAAACATACCAAGGGACTGAAATGGAACCTAAAGCTATTGGAGAACCATGTAAATGCAAACACAAATGTAGAACAAGCCTATGAAGAAATTTTTCATGTATTTTGGAATCTGGGGACTCGACAGCAACAAAATAACTACTTATTTGGTAGAATAAAATGCATTCCCAAGAAAAAGAAGTTAACCAAAAAAAATCAAACGCCAAACATCTTGTAGAAGTGTATCATTTAAATATTATATAAAGATTAATGTCACCGACAAAGAAGTATGCAGATCTGAATTTTTGGCAGTTCATGGTCTTCAGCAGTCAAAAAAGCGGATACATAATATCTGTTGCCAAATAAAGGAAGGAACGTCTACTCCAAAAACTGATAAGCGAGGAAAACATACGACAGAAAAACAAAATATCTAAAGATAGAATTCTGTCCATCCATCGACATATTCAAGCAATACTCAAATATTCCAGCCATTACAGAAGGCAAGATAACCCCAACCACACTTACATCAATCACGATTTGTCCATATCATTTTTATATACAGATTATTATCTACCTTGGTGCAATGCCAAACATATTGTCCCAGTGAAAGAAAATTATTACAGAAGAGTTTTTTGCTCGCAATATAATATAGGATTTAAACTGCCAAAAACGGATACAAGTTAAAGTTAGAGTTGCATCAAAGAAGGGCTAAGGTGATGCAACAGGAATTGATAAAAGAGTCTGCACATGCCAAATTAACAGATGAAAAGGAAGTAATTTCATTTTATTTACAACAGGCATTGCCAGTGCCGAATTTGACTGTGGGAAAAGCATTTTATTTAAGAAAGGCATGGATGTACAATTTGAGCATCCTAACTGCAACAGAGAGCAGGGGTACATGTTCACTTGGACCGAAAATGGGGTAAAGAGGAGTAGTGATGAAATTGCCAGTGCACTACTGAAATATATCGAAATGTTTCTAACAAATACTGACAATAAAGAGGGGTTTACACCGATAACTGTGGGGGTCAAAATAAAAACTGGGCTCTGATGTCAGAGCTCAAATATATGCAACTAGTCAGAGAAAAACAGTTTTTGGCTATTGAACATCGTTTTCTTGTAAGTGGACATAGGCGCTTACCCTCAGATCGTGATGTCGCCCTAATTGAGAAAAAAAAGAAATTTACTGCACAAATCTATCATCCCAATCAATGGTGTGACGTTATAAGAAAAGCCAAAAAAACCAATCCATTTGAAGTTATCAAGACGCAACAAAAAGATTGTATTTCCTTTGACGAGCTGCAAAGGCAAACTAACAAAAAACAGACGACATACGAAAAAGAACCTTTACGTTTTAGTCAAGTTAGATGTTTTAGATTTGAGGCGGATAAACCCAATACAGTGCTTGTGAAACACTTTTTAAATGAAGATATTAAATCGGTCAATATTGGTAAGCGAGGAGTAAAAGATGGAAATCGAATAAAAAATCTAAGAGATCTTCCTCCAAAATATACCACATCTGTACCTCTTAACGAAAATAAGCTAAAAGATTTCAGGGAACTCATGCCTTATACTCTTTTAGTTTATCACGGTTTTTACGTTGAGCTGGGTATTCGACAACAGTCAACAGACCTCGCAGAAGATCTGGAAACGGAGAATTTTGACTTGGACGAGTAAAATAGAAACATCGTCTTAGATAAGAAAATCTTACACATGTTTTTGTAAAAAAGGAGTAAGGCACGTTGCTCAAGAAAAATATTTTTTCTCTTTTAGTTAAGAGTTCCGTTTGTTTTTTTTTAGTTGTTAGTAAATTGTTTATATTCAAAATAAAGCTTCATTTAAAAAAATATTGTTGTGTTATAATAAAAACTCTGATTTAAGGATTTTATTAAAAGCATTCTATTCATTTGCCGAATCGGCATTATCGCAACTTTCGGGTGAAGAGATAGCATTATAATTATTTCGATCATGCACGTATGGTGAATCAGGAAAGTCCCCGTATTTTCTTCGTGAATCGTGATCGACTTCAAAAACTTTGGAGATCGATCGGTCGACCGTGTTCGACTCTTTGAGCACGGCCGTCTTAGACGGTCACAGGTAGACCTTTGCTGTGAATGTGAACAGTTAGAAATAAAAATTAAGAGTCTATCTTTGCAAAGATATGCAAGACAAATTCATTTGTGCAAGGCAGTCTAATAAGGCTCGGTATTTATAAAAATTTTCTGTTTGTCCTTAATCATATACACAACTAGCCCAGGGAAATAAGCATTTTTTCATGACACTCGTCCGGCCAGGCAAACGACAGTTGTTTTGAGTAGTGTGGACCTCTATAACAAAAACCTGTATGTTTCCTGCAGTCGATTTTTTGGACTAAATTAGTTATTAACAAATTAAATTCAAAAAACGGAAAATTTTTGCTTTTTTCGTCTATCAGCAAAAAGTGAAGCAATTTTAAACAAATTTTATAAGAGAGGAAACTTATAAGTTATATAAAAACCTTCAAAATGGCGTTCTCAAAATGTTTCTATCCTTATTTGTTGTTTATAAAGTTGCAAAATAAGTCAAAAATTTTGGTTTTTTATAAATGTTAATAACTTTTTTGAAAATAAACCTATAATATTTATATTTCATGGAATGATGTGTCTTGTAGTGCTTAAAATAGGGTTAAAATTTCAAAGTGATCGGTCTAATAGTTGTAAAGTTATTTTATTTGTTTATCCCAAATTAACATTTTTTTGCAACAATATAAGTCAGAAATTTATACAGTTTTAGAAATTGTAAGGGTTGTTTCTGGTAGAAGAAGACTTGTTTTATTATTTACATAAAAAAAAATTAGGAAAATTAATTTTAAATTATGCAAAAACATGTCGATTTTTTGCTTAAAAACAATTAGAATAACTTTTTAACTATTAATTGTAAAAATATTATTTTTACATATTTAAAAAGCTTGAATTTTTTCACAAATTGAAATAAAAAAAGTTTGCCCTAAAATAATTTGGTACAAAGTTAGCCTCTTTTTTTATTTAATTCATAGCACCTTTGTTTATAACAATTAAGAAATCTAATTAGCGCTATTTAAAAGAATATACATTATAGTTTTAAAGTACTAAATTTTAAAATGATTGCCCTTTAATGAAATCCCCCACAAAGCTTCAAAATGTATGTAAAATCGGTCGGCTTTGAAACTCTCGGGAGCTGAAGGGAGGGAGAAGGCGCTGTTAACTGTATCTCTGTTCCTTTTTTATGTATTTCAACGTCTCTTTATGAACTTGTATGCACTTTTTGCATACATTACGAATATGCATTATTTCAATAAATAAATTGTCAAATAAACCACCTAATTTGTTTAAAAACAATTTTTTTAAATTCTTTTAGTAGTATTTAATTTAAGTTTGAATGTAAAACAGAGGTACTTTGGGTAATAAGCCACAATTTAAGTTTATAATAAGTTTATTTTTGACGTTTCGATTTCTACTTCGGAAATCTTTCTCAGAATACAGAACATTAACAAATTAATCAAATTTTGTTTTTGGTTACTTGGTAGAAAATTTGGTTAGAAAATTTTTCTGATAACTCTTCTGGGTGATTGATTAGGGTAAGGAAGCTCAGTAGATCTGTTTTAGTAAAAATTACAAAAAGAAGTTAGTGACAAAAATTGTAGACAGCTTTAAACTCAACATTTTTAAATTAGTTACAAATTTACAGGGTGTTTTATAAGATTGTGGCAGACCAAACTTATGTTTTTTTAAATGAAACACCCTGTATTTTATTTTAAATTTAAAATCTGCTTCACTTCCACATCACAACAATGTAAAGTTTTATTATGTTATACCGGGTATTTAAAAAGATATAACCAATATTACCTGAAAATCGTATAAAGTTTAACTCCCTGTATAATTAAAAAGGAGTATAGGACCATTGATCTATTGCAACCATAGTTTTTTAATAATTGTTAAAAATTATAAAACATATTCGTTTTCATAATATTCGTTAAATCAAATACAGGGTAAGTCAAAATGCAAGTACATTATTTTCTTGGTAATTTTAAATAGAACACCCTGTATTTTACATCACTATCGAAAAGTACTAATATCGTACTTCAAATTTTATAGAGTACTCCCTATACATAAAGTTATTAGTTTTCTAGATATTTTTATTTTTCCATCAAAGTATAAATTTTGAAATTTTAACGTCTACCAATAATTATTGTGAGTTGACCATGATTGATTTGTCAGAAACTGACAGTTTGACATTATTGTTTATTAATTCAGTATTGGGGTACATCGTAAATTAGCAACAATTATTATTTAGCAATTCAATCATTTATTCAATTCCAAATTAGCAATAATAAATTTTACTACTGATGAAATGATTGATAAATATGATCTGGATATTGGGGAATGCAATAAAAATTCATTACTATCAGCTAGAATTTATCATAAACGGTTTCCAGATAGGCGGCAACCTAGACAAGATACATTTGAAAAATTGAAATATCGCTTTAACCGCACTGGTTCAGTGAATTCGGAAAAACATGAACGAAAAAAAAACTAGTGTGACAGAGGAAAACGAAATGAGTGTGTTGATGACAGTTACAGAAAACCCACTCACAAGTATAAGGAGTATTTCCAATAAGAACTTAGTTACTACTCTGTTCAAAACGTTCTATTTAAAAACAAGATGCACCCATATCATACTCAAAAGCACCAAGAATGAAATGATGATGATTTTCAGAGACGTATAGTATTTGGTGAATGGGCCTTAAAAAAAATTAATGAACAGAGATTTTTTTTGATTATATCATATTTGGTGATGAAGCTGCATTCCACTGAAACGGTTATGTTAATAGGCATAAATAACTTTCACTACTATTCAACAAGTAATCCATACCAAATAGTAACACATAGTCAAACAAGATAATCTTTAAATGTGTGGAGAAGTATCGTAGGTAACCATGTAGTAGGACCATATTTGTTTAAATATAACGTAAATGGTAAGATTTATTTAGATTTTATCGTACATCAGTTACCGATATTATTAGAAGAGGTTCCACTTAATATACGTGAACAAATGTGGTTTCTACATGGAGGTGCTTCTGCGTACCACAACGAATTAGTACGTGGTGAACTTAATGATCAGTTTGGTGAAAGATGGATCTTAAGGGGTGGCCCAAGGTCACCAGAATTCAATAAAGTGGACTCCTTTTTTGGGGTTACATTAAGCACGAAGTATATATAATACCTTCAACAACAAGGGATATAAAAAATAGAATCCGAATTACATTTCAAAATATTTCTTTACAAATGCTTAGTAATGTAACTCTTTCAATGACCGTTTTCAAGTATGCATAGATGTTTTGGGAGGTCATTTTGAACACATTACATGATTAGTTAAAATTACAGTTGTTTTTTATTTTTTTATGTGTTGTTATTTTTTTTTATTTTTTGTTGGTTATTTTTTATAAATTTTTTTTAAACAAATTGTTTTCTTTTTTGTGTCGTTATCTCGTTACTGAATTAAAAAACAATAATGTCAAACTGTCAGTTTCTGACAAATCAATCATGGCCAACTCCCAATAATTATTGGTAAAAGTTCAAATATCTACCAAATTAATACTTATGTAGAAAATTGATAACTTTAGGTATAGGGAGTATTCCATAAAATGTAAAGTACGATATTTATTAGTACTTTTCGATAGTGACTTAAAATACAGGGTGTTCTATTTAAAATTATCAAGAAAATAATGTACTTGCATTTTGACTTACCCTGTATTTGATTTAACGAATATTATGAAAACGAATATGTTTTATAATTTTTAACAATTATTAAAAAACTATGGTTGCAATAGATCAATTGTCCTATACTTCTTTTTAATGATACAGGGAGTTAAACTTGATACGATTTTCAGGTACCTAATATTGGTTATAACTTTTTAAATATCCGGTATAACATAATAAAACTTTACATTATTGTGATGTGGAAGTGAAGCAGACTTTAAATTTAAAATAAAATACAGGGTGTTTTATTTAAAAAAACATAAGTTTGGTCTGCCACAATCTTATAGAAAACCCTGTAAGTTTGTAACTAATTTAAAATGTGGAGTTTAAAGCTGTCTACAATTTTTGTCAATAATTTTTTTTTGTAATTTTTACTATCATCTACTGAGTTTCCTCATACTAATCAATCACCCAAAAGTGTTATCAGAAAAATTTTCTACCAAGTAACCAAAAACAAAATTTGATTAATTTATTAATGTTCTGCATTTTGGGAAAGATTTCCGAAGTAGAAATCGCAACATCAAAAATAAACTTATTATAAACTTAAATTGTGGCTTAGTCCCCAAAATATAGGAAATGACAAATACTTCTGTTTTACATTCAAACTTAACTAAATACTACTAAAAAAATTTAAAAAAAATTGTTTTTAAACAAATCAGGTGGTTTATTTGACAATTTATTTATTGAAATAATGCATATTCGTAATGTACGCAAAAAGTGCATACAAGTTCAAAAAGAAACGTTGAAATACATAAAAAAGGAAGGAAAAGGAGAGTTTCAAAGCCGACCGATTTTACATACATTTTGAAGCTTTGTGGAGGATTCCATTAAAGGGCAATAATTTTAAAATTTAGTACTTTAAAACTATAATGTATATTCTTTTAAATAGCGCCAATTAGATTTTTAATTGTTATAAACAAAGGTGCTATGAATTAAATAAAAAAAGAGGCTAACTTTGTACCAAATTATTTTAGGACAAACTTTTTTAATTTCAATTTGTGAAAAAATTCAAGCTTTTTAAATATGTAAAAATAATATTTTTACAGTCAATGGTTAAAAAGTTATTCTAATTGTTTATAAGCAAAAAATCGACATGTTTTTGCAAAATTATTTTGCAATATTTAAAATTAATTTTTCTAATTTTTTTTAATGTAAATAATAAAACAAGTCTTCTTTTACCAGAAACAACTGTTACAATTTCTAAAACTGTATAAATTTCTGACTTATATCGTTGCAAAAAATGTTAATTTGGGATAAACAAATAAAATAACTTTACAACTATTAGACCGATCACTTTGAAATTTTAACCCTATTTTAAGCACTACAAGACACATCATTCCATGAAATATAAATATTATAAGTTTATTTTCAAAAAAGTTATTAACATTTATAAAAAACCAAAATTTTTGACTTATTTTGCAACTTTCTAAACAACAAATAAGGATAGAAACATTTTGAGAACGCCATTTTGAAGGTTTTTATATAACTTATAAGTTTCCTCTCTTCTAAAATTTGTTTAAATTGCTTCACTTTTTGCTGATAGACGAAAAAAGCAAAAATTTTCCGTTTTTTGAACTTAATTTGTTAATAACTAATTTAGTCCAAAAAATCGACTGCAGGAAACATATAGGTTTTTTTTACAGAGGTCCACACTACTCAAAACAACTGTCGTTTGCCTGGCCGGACGAGTGTCAAAAATAGGGTACTTTTTTTGCTTATTTCCCTGGCCTAAACTGTAGCTAATGAAACTTGACTTGCATCTTTTCCAAAGTTAATGCTTCTTGGTGGCCCAGTATAAGCATTTCATGGCTATTAAAAAAAAAAGAAAATTTTATATAATATTGTAGCAACTAAAATATGTTTACCTAAATCGTAACAATGGCAGTTAAAGAAGAAAAAAATCGTTGTCTACTACATATACAACTAAGGTACTTACTTTTTAATTCTAAGGAACTGATGAAACAAATAAACCATCTGTTCAAAAATCTCCTCTTGACAATGAATACAATTTATCTGCTCCCATCCATTTTTGTGATAGTTCTTCTTGCTTATCAATTCTAATAATACTGTATTTAAATTTTCTAAGTTAAATAGAAAATGAAACAGGCAGTACCTCATTATAAGTATCATTCCTAGAGAAAAGCAGGCACTGTGAGGTTCCACAAAACCAAATAAGAACATCTTTAAAAATGAGTTTAGTGGGAAGTGGTTCAAAATGGAAATTGCGATATTGTTGTTATTATATCGAAGGATCCAACATCCAACAAAGTAGTATATGAGAAACACCGCTAAGTAAAACCAGAAAAATATACCGAATTTTCGAGACAATTTAAACATTTTATTTGTAACATCCTGACTAGCCGGTCTTGCGTAAAGTGTGCTGAGCGAATTTATGGCTTGACATATTTCAGAAATTTTGCCATAGTTTCTCATAAGTGAACCATAGATTATTATAAACTAAAAATAAAATTTACTTTAAAAAGTACTTGTGACTCATTTGGAAAAAATATAAAACTGTTTTGGATGGGTTGGAGTTAATAAAAGGGGCTATTTGTTAATAATTTTTACTCGAGCTTTCAATTGTGTTTACAACAATTAGGTAAAATGGACTTATGTAGGGTCATACGTCGCCATATTACCAATTCCAACGGTAACTTAAACATCATAATTTGTAACCACATATAATATAGAACAACTGTAAATTTATATCATTTAAAGGGTGTTGACCCATATATTTTGGTGGCTCATAGCATGTATACCTCGTTTACACTGATGATGGATTTAACAATCCAAAAACGTTTTGTAATATATTTGTGATAGCCCGTTTAGGCATTTTATTATATACCTTTTATAAAGGATTTGAAATAAATTTTTTGTGATATATGGTATACAGCCAGATACAGGAACTTAGTTTCCTAGTGGATTTTTGAACAAAAATGATTTAGAGAAATAAATTAAACATTTATTGGTGTCTCAACATAAACAGTTTACAAGTGGGAGTTGCTACAAAAATTACAAAAATGGTTACTGAACTATAAGTTACTGGGCTATAAACATGTGGCAAAAATAAATCATTACAATTAAAGAATTAGTTTTAGATAAACTATTCATAAAGGTTAACCTTAAAAAAAAACAAAGCATACTAATGTCACAAAAATAATAAAACTAGCTGCTAGCTGTCAACATAAAATCTTAAAACTGAACAAATAAAATGACAGCCAAGACCACGCCCTAATATTTACAATACTAATCATTAAAACTTTTACATTGTATGAAAGATTCTCTAAGATTTCTGGGATCACCTTCTCTGCCACACGATTCGAAAACTACATCTCACATTGCGATAGGACTGACCATTTGAGATTGAAGTCGGCACTGAACACAAAATTTGAAACTATGCTTCTTAAAAGGACTGGAACAATGTGGGCATATTTCTAATTTGTTGGGAATGCCGTTTTTTAAATATCTCACGATAAGAGACGGCTTACAATTAAAAAAACAGTGATTACCCCTATCAGAGTTGACACATTACTTTTGGTGTACATCACTTTTTCTTCGACAAATTCGCCGGTTTCCCTCACTTCTCCCCGGTTCATACCACGAAACCAACTTAAAATAATTCTTGTTTTTAAATAGGCCTCAACCATAGTATAAAAAAGAAACTTTGTGGTTAAACTCTGCCTCAACTATCTCGCAAAGCGACCTTGAATCAAACTACTTTTAAATTTGTAGAAATAACACGTTGATTATTTTAACTTCGTAACCCGATTCTTTCTTTGGGAAAAGAAAATTCTTTCCCAAAATTGTTATGCTTATAAATTTATTATGCTACAAACGAGATGCTTTTTGATTCCTTGGACCTTGCGGATTCCGAATGTAAATTCCGAGTAAGCCAGCCAAATATAACATAAAAGTATTTTTTTTAGTGGATGCCAAATGTTTTTACACGATAAATATGAAAGTATACGTTAAAGCTCAGCTTCCAGCGCTATATCACGTTCGTACCAAAACCACCAATTTAGTGGAAAGAATATGTGACCCTGTGTTTGGATCAGCTAGAAATATGACCATAATTGGTTAAAAAGTTACGAAACTGTAAAACGCATGCTAGACCAGCACAAAATTACAATTGTTGGAACAATTCGAAAAAATAAATGGGAAATTTCAAAAGAACTTCTTGATCCCAGCAGACCACAGTACTCATCTATGTTTGCATTTTTCAAATGCATTACTTTAGTGTCGTATATCATAAAGAAAAATTGTGATGCTGTTATCATCTTTTCACTATGATGACTCGATTGATGAAGATTTTGGAGATGCATGTAAGCCCAATATTCTTACTTTTCATAACATTAAAAAATCGGGCGTTGACTCTGTCGATTAGAAATGTGCGGCTTATAACGTAGGCAGAAACAATCAAAAATGGCCAATGGTCAATTTGTATAATTTACTCAACACTGCAGGCATAAACTCTCACGTCATACATAAATGTGATGCAAATGAAAACGACCTAATTTTGGAACCAAAGTTGTTTCTGAAATCAATTGGCTTAGGGTAGGAACACGTAACACGTGTTGCCGGTGCTAGCGACCAAGTGCTGACAAGCGCCAGCAAGCGCATGTGTATATTAGCATACTTTAATATGGAAAGATACACAAAGAACGCTAGTCTGAACTTATCGGCGTTTGCAATAGGCGCTGACCAGCAAACAAGAATGTTCAATACATTATTTTCCAGCTTCTAGGACGCTGGTAGTCTTATTTGGGAGTGTTTGTTTTTGTGCGTTTACACAATATTTGAGGCTATAAAAGCATTTATTAACATGATTGACAACGATCAATTGCTCAGTCTGGTATACGAGAGACGGGCTATATGGGATAAACGAGTCAAACAACATTTGAACAGGAATTATGTGGAAAAGTGCTGGAAGGACGTGAGTGTTCAAATGAAAATTGAAGGTAAACAAATGATTTTATTATTTTATTATATTACAGTATCTATTTAATTTTTGTTGTTATATACGGTCTGTCGGTCCTAATACATATTTTAGAAACTCTTAATTAAACAATATGATTTCTATCATGTATAACATTTAGAGCAAACATAAATAAGTGAAATAAATTCTGCGCTATTACAAAAATATGTTTTACACATCATAAACTAAAGGATTATTGGCGAAGTGCGTGGTGAATAAATCCCTAATAATTTTTGTCTTATTTGTCGGTGTTCCGAGAGATTTTTTTTATTGTTTGACACAGGAATTACTGCTGCATCAGCTAAATGATGTGATATGTCTTCCATATCAATAACGGTATTGTACAAAATACATATACACTTAATAATACTATCTACTATTTCAATATCTGTTTCAATGCCCTTCGAAAGCGAACGTCATTTTGCATATAAATTTCCAAATGCGCATTCAATTGACTTTCTCATTCGAGACAACCGTTTATTATAATTTTCCTTATCAATGCCCAAAGCATCTCTTGCATATGGTTTAAGGAAGTAAGGGAGCAGTGGATATGCCTTGTCTCCAACAAACACATATGGAGCTTTCACATTCGTTCCAGGTAAGAATGAGGGTTCCAGAATGTCAAGTTCCTGCTTGTTTAATAATAGATCGTATAAATCAGATGCTTGGAAGGTCCCACCATCACTTTGTTTGCCATATCCGCCAACGTCGACTGTTATAAACCGATAGTTCGCATCAGCAAACTACATGGACGACATGTCCATGTAGTAAGACGACAGAGAAGAAATGTTTGTAATTAAAAAACATGGATTCGGAATTACTTGGACACTTAACTCGGACGTACTTTCCAAAGACCAAGGAAATCCTTAGCAGTTTCTAGAAAAAGTTGTTTGGTTGGTACTGGCATATGCAAAGGCTGAAGTTTATCCCATATAAATGTAACCATCTCTCTAACAATGTTCCCTACAGTTGATTAACCCACTCGGAAACTGAATGATAGGCTTTGAATGATGCTCCTGTGGCTAAATACCTGAAACCAAATAATATGTACCTGTAATAATAAAATAACATAAATTCGCATAATTTAAATTAAGCTTTAGTATTCATAAATGTAGCTATACACAGAGAGGAATTCGACTAACCATAATGTAGTTAGTTTCGTAACACTGAACCTTCTTGTGTGTACATATTTTACCCGTGTTTTCTTTTATTACAGAAGACAAACTGCAAAAAGTGGAAGTATTAGCGTAATCAGTTTAGTACAGAGTTGTCGAAGATTAAACGCTCCAAATTTGGAGATGAAGGTGGGGAAAAGCACACCAGTAAGTGGCACTACGTTAAATCGTACTTTCTGAAAGACATCATTAAATCACGACCTATCTCGAGTAATTTGACCCGAACTAAAGCTCATAGGGACCAAGAAAACTCGCAGTGCAGTGCATCTCTTGTGACAACTCTTGATGCTACTGAGGATGAACATGAGGATGTCGTCATTCAACTTGAACAATCACTAGACACTGCCGATGACCGAGATTTATTAGATTATGCTGAAGTGGGAAATGACTTTTTCTGTTCTAACGATTCTGTAGCATCGATTCCGCAAAATACTCCATCCAATACTTATCCTACAGCAACAACGTCACAGACTCGTAAGTCCCAGCCAATGTTCAAACGAATAGTTAAACGTCAAAACCCAAATGATTATACCACATCTATGCTGGAAATAGAACGAAAAAACTAGAAATCCTGGCTCGAAAGACCGACAACAAAAATAAAGAGGAGCCTGAAGACGAAGACTTGCATTTTTTCAAAAGTATTCTTCCGCATGTAAAAAAGATTATGCCAGAAAGAATTTTAGAACTTCGTGGGAGGATCCAACAATTAGTTCAAGAATTTACGTACCCAGCGACCAATAAATACTATATGTAGTTTTTATCCTGTGCATTATTTTGTAAAAAAAAGCAATTTCAATAAAGTTATACTTACCTCAAACAAATGACTAATCGTTCTTCTGGAAGTATGGGTTGATGATGCCAGTTACACCACTTTTTGATAAACTTTCTTCTACTTTACTTAGGATGCAATTAAATGTGTCCAACTTCATCCTCATGTATCTAAAGAATCTCTGACTGTCCATTTTTAGCTGTGAAAAAAGGTGCCCCGAATTCCCGCCGTTCACGATTAATTTCATGCACACCATCCTTCCTTCTATGTAAAATTTTTAGGTGAAATTTTCTAATTTCATTTCACACTCACCTGAACATTTCATCTTCAGTTTCAAAATCTAACGACATCTTTCACTACGAAAAGTTTCAAACAAACTGATGCTGATATGCTGATACTTTTTACTTGTCCACGTAAAAGCAGGCAAGCGCTGAAAATAAGCGCTTGTCAGCACTAGCAATAAGCACGCCGATTCGCCGGCGTTTTACGTGTTCTTACCCTTAGCCTTGACAAGAGAGGCCTTAACATACTTAAAGAACAAGACACTCTCATTTACAAAAAGATAATAGAAATATCGCCCAAAAATTAAGCGAAGTACGTGCAGATTCAGCGCCTCCGCGTCCAAATACATGAGGCAAATGTAATTTTCATGTACCCGATTACTAAAGGGTTAAGATCAGTTGGTTTGTTTGTCTTGAACCAGGGATAAATTATATTATAGGATTTTATACCGTCATTGATAAAAGATGAAAAAATCGGGTAGAGAGAATTGTAATACATTAAATTTAATTGATATGAGGTTAAATGCTCGAATAAATGAATTTTGAAAATTAAGGCAATTATATCAAGCACAAGTTTAATCAATTCTTGACCAAGTACTTTCGCTTAATATAGCATCTTGAGGGGTATTTCGTCAAATATGGGCTATCCAGCAAGCGTAGAGTGTGACAAACATGGATGTTAACATAAAATTGTACAAACACTACACTAGAACAAGGACAAACAATTTTATGTTAACATCCATGTTTATCACATTCTACGCTTGCTGTATAGCCCATATTTGACGAAATGCCCCTGAAGATGCTATATTAAGCGAAAGTACTTGGGCAAGATTTGATTAAACTTGTGCTCGATATAATTGCCTTAATTTTCAAAGTACATTAAATTTAGTTGTTTGTGAGGTTGCACAAACTGTTTATAAAGTGGTAAACTGTTTCTAAATAATTTAAGAACTTCTTTATGATTTTTAAACATGGGGTGTTTTAAAAACATTTAAGCCTTTATGTCAAACGTAAAATAAATTCTGAATAAATGAACACCCAGAAATCAACACCAACATTGTCCTATACACTTAATTACAGGGAAAGGTTATATTTTGTTTTCAACAATAATTATATGTATTAAAACTATACTAACAAAAAGCACCATTGCACCTAAACCTAGATATTTTAAGAGATCTATCGCAGACGGCTTTTCTAAATAAATGTACATTGCCATAAAAAGAAGTGATATATTATGCGTCCAAAAGACCACACCGCATGTATATCTCTGAAGAGGATTACGAACTAGCATTGTTCCCCAATTTACCATCCAGTAAAATGGATCACCTAAAAATAAAGTGTATGAAGTTTTAGTATTCTCTGTATTTATTTAATAAAATATCACGCAATTCTTCTATTCCATTGTTTATAAATAAGTAACCAATATTTAAAAAGCAGACAACAAAATTTATAAAGAATAATGTTACAATGGATTATGTGAAATGAACCTGAAAATTTTAACTACCACAACATCAAATTCGTTTCAGGCGATTTTAATTGTGAAAGTACTGCATGGGGATACAAGCAGACTGACGACAATCGTAGATGGTTGCTATAACAACTTATGAAAGCAGATTATGAACAACTACAACTAATACATGACGCCAAACTTTCCTTTTCTTTAATAGTGCTGGACGAAAGAGAGAATCCATTCATCCTATGGCTCTACAGCCCAATTGAAGCCCTGGCCTCGCAAATCACACCTCTCTTTTCGTTCTAGCCTGTAGTCATCCTCATTTGAAGACAAGGGAGAAAAATATGGATAGTATTTTTGTATCCAACCAAATAGCAGCTCAGTGTTAAAAGAATATTGACAACACAAACCATTCATTTTTACTATGAGCGTAGTAATAACTCCTCAAAAAACTCCGTTTAACAGGAGATTTAATTTAAAAAAAAGCAAAATTTGCCTTGGATCTTGATAACGACATTACTAAAATTCACTTAACAAAAGAAAATTATGAAAAATTTAATAACATTGCAAAAACTGTTTCTAGAAGAAATATTTCGCGAGGATGTTAGACTCTTTATATTCAAGAACTAAATGCAGACTTTGTTCCATTGAGCAAACAATTTTCCAAACGTCACAGCAAACAAAGTGTTTTTAAACATAGCAGAGTACCTGGAAAAAGAAGCAAAGAAAAACTTAAAATCAGAGAGCATAAAACCAATCAGCTGAGTAAACCTTTAAGCTATGCTGAGCTCAGATCCGTTATACACATAATTAAAAATAATAATGCTTCAGGCATTGCGATGATCTTCGCATAGAGCAAATAAAGTAGTTGTTTGCACCAAAAATACTAAAATGACTTCTCCAGATGATGAACAGCTGTCATCAAGCTATGCAGATAACCTATAATCCAGATAAGTCTGCAGACAAGGCAAAGTCGTCGCCTTGCTTAAACTTGATAAAGATCCCAATGACTCTAAAAGCTATCGGTCCATACTTCTGCTCTATCACCTATTCAAAATACTGGGAAGTATGCTTCCTAACCCTTTTACGACTGTCGGTATGCTGAAATGACCACCCTAACAAACAGTTCTTTTAACCTTTCCAGCAGTTTTACAGTCATACCAGTGTGTAAAATTGGTTGTATTATATTCTAAGTGTCTAACCAGTTTAGAACGAATGACTGAATTAGTTGAATCTCACTGGATAACATAATTAGTCAAGCAGGACGTTTGGTGTTGATAGAGCGACATATTTTAAGTGTTTTCTTGTTTATTTAATTATTATAAATTATAAAAATTACGGGTACGTGATATTTTTGAAGTCTGTTTCACACTAAGTACTGTTATTTGCATAAACGCAATTCAATTTTCTTGTAGATCACTTTTTTTCAAGTGATATTCTGGTACTAGGTACCACAGGGCACTTCCTATTGTATCCTGCCAATATGCAAAATTAAAAGTGGAGCTTCAGGCATTTGGAAAATGTGTCCCAACACGAGGTCCCCAAAACTGATCCCAGATTTGACAAACTTAAAAAAGCACGACCTCTACTGGCCAAACTTGGACATATTTTTATCCGTCTTGGAAGATGAATTGGATGTTGATGAATTTCGGCGACCAAATAATGAGGTTTTCTTTGATGTTGGAAATATGAACATCGTGAATGTGGACACCAAATTAACAATCAAGATGAAACAACCAATACTCCAAACAATTAAGAATCGGAGTCGGATACTGAAGACGATGTAGCGCTAGCAGTATGGCTAGCAAAGTCGGATAACCCTATATTTTGGACCCAAAATAAAAGTTATATAACACAAATAAATCAATTTATTGAAACTGCTGGCCCAGGAATAGGAGGACTATTCTGTCTACATCCTCACATCAATCAATGGTCGGGTTCCTACACCCGTACCATGTCAAAAATTTTTTCAATTTTTTAACGTGTTTGTGAAGTCCAGTGTCGCTTTTTATATGTTTTTTATATGTTTTAACAAATTTCAACAACTAAAAAATCATTATTTTTGAAATATAAGGAAATGAGATCTCTCCTTTGTAGTGGTATTTAAAAAATTGACCATAGCTCTGATGATGGCTTTGTAAAGCCGAAAGCGCTCAGCTAGGAATTGCCTAAAATATACACACTTCAAAAATACTTTTTTGCATTACTTTCGGATTCTAAATTCTACAGAGAACCCCACAAATGTGTTTTTGGAACTATTTCCTGAGGATCTAATTCACCTAATTGTATTTTATTTCAATCTATATTACCTTCAAAAACCCGGAGGAAGAAATGGATTTACACCTACCACAGAAGACGGAGTTAAAACATTTCTTGTAGTAAATTTATTAATGGGTATAAAGAAAATGTTTAGTTACAGAGATTATTGGTCGTCACGTGATGAATTACAATACCCTTTCATCAGTTCAGCTATGTCACGTAAACAGATTCACTTGTTACTGGGCAATTTATTATACGCTAGCGGCTAGATAATCTGGTTCATAAGACAGTGCAGCCAAAAAAACTGATCCCGGATTTGACAAACTTACAAAAGTACGACCTCTACTGGCCAAACTTGGACATATTTTTATCCGTCTTGGAAGATGAATTGAATGTTGATGAATTTCGGCGACCAAATAATGAGGTTGTCTTTGATGTTGGAAATATGGACATCGTGAATGTGGACATCAAATTAACAATCAAGATGAAACAACGAATACTCCAAATAATTAAGAATCGGAGTCGGATAGTGAAGACAATGTAGCGGTAGCAGTATGGCTAGCAAAGTCAGATAACCCTATATTTAATGATATAAATTGATATAAATTGATATAAATCAATTTATTGAAACTGCTGGCCAAACATTCTAAATTCTACAGAGAACCCCACAGATGTGTTTTGGAACTATTTCCTGAGGATCTAATTTACCCAATTGTATTTTATTTCAATCTATATAACCTTCAAAAACCCGAAGCAGAAAATGGATTTACACCTACCACAGAACACGGAGTTAAACATTTCTTGTAGTAAATTTATTAATGGGTATAAAGAAAATGTCCAGTTACAGAGATTATTGGTCATCACGTGATGAATTACAATACCCTTTCATCAGTTCAGCTATGTCACGTAACAGATTCGCTTGTTACTGGGCAATTTATTATACGCTAGATAATCTGGTTCATAATACAGTGCAGCCAAAAAACTGATCCCAGATTTGACAAACTTTCTACTGGCCAAACTTACGAAAACGTTTCTTACACCTCTGAATCTACATGAGTTTCAAGAGATTGTTGAGCCTATGATACGATTCCAAGGTTGAAGCAGTATTCGACATTACATGCCCAATAAACCTATTAAACGTGGCTACAAATTATGGGTTAGAGTAGATACAAGCGGATTCATGTGCAAGTTCCAGATATATATACCGGTTAAGTGGGAAATTCCACCAAAAAAACTTGGGACAACGAGTCGTTCAGGATATAACAAGGGTCTTAGTAAATAAATACCACCGAGTATTCTTTGATAACTATTTGAACTGTATTGATCGTCAGGGATCTTTATTGTAAGACGGAATTTATGCAAGTGGAACGGTTCAAAAAGTAAGAAAGGATTTACCAGAGTTCAAAACTGACAAACAAATGAATCGATGAAATTCAGATTAGCGTATTTCAACAGATGGACTATCTTCATTGCAGTGAATGAATTCCAGAAGTGTGATCCTTTTAGCAAATCACCAAAACCCAGCAACAAACGAAGTTGACAAATTTGACATGCTGAAAAGTGTTTATGAGATCTTTAAAAGAATTCCGGCTCTATGTGACTAGAGGTCTTATTGGAGCTCCAGAACAATTAAATAAGGTGAAGAAAATCAGCAGAAAAATCAGTGACTAAATTTAAAAAGTAGGTATATTCCCTTGGAACTGCGCTATTCAAAGTCTTCTCATATGCCCCAAAGAACTACTTCTTTGAGATGTGCCAACTGTAGCACAACAGCAAATGTTCGCAAAACATAGTGGAAATGTTCATCTTGCAATATCGGACTTTGTCTTAAACACAACAAAATTGTTTTGCAACGTTCCATGCAAAATAATAGGAAGAACAGGAGGAAAGAAGTGCTACCTGGTTTTTATTTCTCATTTAATTTTTTGTTACGCTATGTTCCTGCTGGTATCATGAGGATACCTCATCCTGCTGGATATACTTCAGGAATAGCATTGTTTATTTTGTCTGAATTTGTTTTAAGAATATACTAAAATAAATAAATAAATAGAAAATCCTGTTTTTTTAATTTAATAAAAATAGGGCTTCAAAAGGTTAAGAGTGGCTTTAGAGCGGAAAAATTATGTACATCATACATACTATATCTTACCCATCATTTCGAAGATAAGTACGAAGTATAACAGGTACCTATTTAAGACGGCATTGTAGATCTTAGGAAAGCATAAGATATGAGATATTTTGCGGTGGTTACTCAATAAAAAGGGAGTTCCAGGTCAATATGTTAAGATTGTGATAGATATAAGGAAGTAACAACTAGTGGTAAAGAATGCTGATTTTGGAGACGCTTAAACAGATCATATCGGTAAAGAGGATTGATATTGGTATGTCCCAAGATAGAAACTGCTTAAGAAATGTAATTGAGTAAGCCAACCTTGTATAGGTATAAAGTCAAAGTGAATGATATTGATTAAATACTAAAAGTCAAACTGCTAAAATTGGAAGTATTAAAAAAGTCATTGTACTTAATAAGAAAAAATATCATATTAGCTTTAAAATTATTGTATACTCATAAGTGAGTATACAATACATACCTTTATAAGTATGTATTTCTCCAAACAATAAATTTTTCAATTTTTTATACATTTTAAAACTAATTTAGGGAACGTTCTAAGATTTACTCTTGTTTTGGACGAATTACGAATTCTAATAACGAATTTTGTTGTATAAAAATAAAGACAGTTTAACCAATAAGCTCTTTCTTTATTCATTTGCTTTTCTTAATAGAAAATATTTCATTGGAAAAATTGGTATCATTAGACATTTATTGATCCACATTATTTTTTGTTTAAATATCTAATTTTTCAATATATTGACATTGTATTTTGGTTTTTATTACTCATTAACTTTAATAGCGAATGATACATTTTACTGGCTTCATTTTTATAAATATATATATAACAAAAAAGAAATTTTTGGTAATTAATTAATTAATTAATTGATTATTTTCTTGAAATGACTCAAGCTTATCGATTTTGTTTTCATAGTTTGTTATTTTTCTGACCGTGAATTTTTAAATAAAACTTTTTTATTTCCTGAGCTCAATCGGTCTGTTGTAAATAAAGATGTAATATATATATATATAATATATATATATAATATATATATATATATAATATATATATATATATATATATAGTAGTTTTGAATTTCTTGAACCGTATTATATTTAATATAAAATTAAATGTTTCTTGGGTTTAGGTTCAATAAAAATATGTTACATGTGGAACTAGATTTTATTTTCCATTGCAATCAATCAACGTTTCGGCAGGAAACCCTTGCCTTTGTCAAGATTCTAAAATGTGTATATGTATAAGGACAAACAGATATTTTAAAATATGTATATATATGACTTACCAAAACGTAAAACGTGACCACAGACATTAACGAACTGACTATAAAACGAACTATAAAAGTTGATATCTGATATCTCATTGTTTACTGTCATTAGTATATAATTATTTTTATATGAGCGTATCGTTGATGTTTTCGAAAAAAGGTAAGGTGGAGATATGTTATGACTTTAAGAGCGTTTTATGATGTTATATATATTATTGTTTAAATCAGATTGAAATATACAAAACCTAAATAAAATATATTTCAATCTGATTTAAACAATAATAATATAACATCATAAAACGCTCTTAAAGTCATAACATATCTCCACCTTACCTTTTCGAAAACATCAACGATACGCTCATATAAAAAATAATTATATACTAATGACAGTAAACAATGAGATATCAGATATCAACTTTTATAGTTCGTTTTATAGTCAGTTCGTTAATGTCTGTGTCACGTTTTTACGTTTTGGTAAGTCATATATATACATATTTTAAAATATCTGTTTGTCCTTATACATATACACATTTTAGAATCTTGACAAAGGCAAGGTTTCCTGCCGAAACGTTGATTGATTGCAATGGAAAATAAAATCTAGTTCCACATGTAACATATTTTTATTGAACCTAAACCCAAGAAACATTAATTTTATATTAAATATAATACGGTTCAAGAAACTCAAAACTACAATATATTGGCATGGGTGAAAATATGCCTTACTACCGTAGTATTGAATCTAACTACGGACGATCAACCGTTCTACAAATGAAATTATACCAGAAATTACTAGCAAAACAAGCCAACCAAAAAAACCGGAGAATTTTTCTTTTACGCTGTAAAACTTGTAATTTACTACCAAACTTTTTAAACATAAATATAAGCCATATCAATTTTAATTCTGTAAACCCTTACACGTAAATTCGAGACAAATGTTTTTAATTTTGTTTGTGAAACAAGTTTTAAATTTACTAATCACTGATACTGTTATCTCATTAAAAAAGCTAAACTGTCAACTCAATAAAATTGAATCAAATTTAATCAATATACTACCACCAGATATTTTTAATACATTTAAGAATATGTGTTTAAAACAAAGTGAATATATTTTTAACAAAACTAAAAATAGGAACACCAAAAAGATTAATAAATTACTTTTAAAATCAAATGATACTGAAAATAAATTAGAAAGATCTTGGGTCGAAAATTTAACTACCGTCGAAATACCTAACGACGTACAGGAGATTTAAGTTTAGGAGACAACTTTGGCAGTTCCTATTCACAATAAAAACGAAATTCCTGTATCTGATATTATATGTTCGATTGAAAATTCAATTTCTAATTTAAATGAAACTTCACAACATCAAATAAGAACAAAGTGCTGTAATATCTTATCCAATTTTAGAAACAAAAATAAATATTCATTTGAAAATAAAGAATTGAATAAAAAAATTCAAAAGACAAAAGCCTTTTGAGGAAAATCCTAATGTAGTTGTATTAAAGCCTGATAAAACTAACAAAACCGTTATTATAGAATCTAATGATTACGACAATAAAATGAATGATCTTTTAAAAGATGACACCATATATCATAAACTTAGAAATGATCCTACCAATATCTTCCAAAAAAGAAATAATGCTCTTATTGACAGATGGGACAAAAGTGGATATATATCACCAAATACAGCAAAATCACTTAAGATACACAACGCTATTCCACCAAAAATTTATGGTTTTACCTAAAACACACAAGAGAACATACCTCTACGTCCTATCGTTTCCTGCATTCAGTCACCCTTCGAAAATCTTTCAAAGTTCTTGAAAAACATTATCTCTAATGTCATCAATAAAAATCCTTATTATATTAAAGATTCCAGTGATCTTATTTCCAAAATTAAAAACATTCACGTACCGGATAACTATAAATTAATCTCTTTAGATGTCATTTCACTATACACTAACATTCCAATAAAACTTGCCACTGACATCATTAAAAAGAAGTGGAATGACATAAAAGAATACACTAACATCCCATTGCAAGAATTCCAATCATCTGTAGAGTTAACGTTAAACTCAACATACTTTTTATATAAAGACGAAATATACCAACAAATGGATGGATGCGCAATGGGTGCAAGCATCTCTAGTGTCATTGCCCAACTGGTTCTGGAAGACTTAGAAGAATCTGTCATGAGTCACTTAGATTTTAATGTACCTTTCTTCTACCGCTATATCGATGACTGTGTCTGTGCTATTCCAACAAATAAAACAACCGAAATTTTAGATATTTTCAACAGTTACCATCCAAAATTTAAAGTTCACTATAGAAATTGAACAAAATAATAAAATAAACTTTCTGGATGTCACCTTACATCGCATTAACAATACAGTTTAAAACTATGTGGTTTACAAAAGAAACATGGTCTTCACGATATCTTAACTACCATTCCCATCATCCATTTTCCCATAAGAAGTCTGTAATTATAAGTCTCGCTGATAAATCTATAAAACTAACAGATCCAGAATACAGACCAACTGCAATAAAAAAAGCAAAAAATGCCCTCCTAAAGAATGCATAATATCCCGAACATCTAATCGAAACTATTTCAAATCAAGACTCAATAAATTTTATAACAATACAACTAACAACAAACCCAACAGTATCAAAACCACTTATACAACTCTTCCATATATAAAAGGTTTATACTGAACAACTAACCAATCTTTTAGCCAAACATAACATAACAGTGGCCCACAAAGGCAACAATCTCTTAAATAAATATTTCACAAAACTAAAAACACAAACTCCAAAACTTAAAAAATCACATGTTGTTTACGAGATACCATGTACAAACTGTGAAGGTGTCTATATCGGTCAAACCAGTCAACTGCTTCAATCCAGAATTCGTTCTCACAAATACGACAAGAACAACGTCACTGCGCTCACAAAACATGAAAGCGGGAAGAAGCATAAATTTTGATTTTGAAAACATCAGAATTTTAAAAACAGAAAAAAACAAAAAGAAGAGGAGGTATACGAATCAATAGAAATAAAAAAGAAACACCAACGCAATAAATGACAAAAAAGATACACAAAACCTAAATAAAATATATTTCAATCTGATTTAAACAATAATAATATAACATCATAAAACGCTCTTAAAGTCATAACATATCTCCACCTTACCTTTTTCGAAAACATCAACGATACGCTCATATAAAAATAATTATATACTAATGACAGTAAACAATGAGATATCAGATATCAACTTTTATAGTTCGTTTTATAGTCAGTTCGTTAATGTCTGTGTCACGTTTTACGTTTTGGTAAGTCATATATATACATATTTTTAAAATATCTGTTTGTCCTTATACATATACACATTTTAGAATCTTGACAAAGGCAAGGGTTTCCTGCCGAAACGTTGATTGATTGCAATGGAAAATAAGATCTAGTTCCACATGTAACATATTTTATTGAACCTAAACCCAAGAAACATTAATTTTTTTATATATATATATATATATATATATATATATATATATAATATATATATAAATATAAATTATATATAATAAATCGGTTTTTAATACGTCTTGCAAACGTTGTCTGATGCCTAATTTCCATGACACTCTATCATCCCAGTGGCCCTCTGTAAGATCTCTTACGCTCATCGCCTTCGTTACTCCTTCTCTCCAAGATTTCTTGGTCTTCCACCCTTTCTGCGGTTTGGTGGTACCCATTGCATAATTATTTTTGGGAGTCTTGAGTTTATCCATCCTCTGGACGTGTCTGTACCATATCAGCTGTTTTCTTTCTATGTCTGTTGTTAGAGAGCCGTCAACCCCCATTCTCTGTCTTATCTCATCATTACGTATTCTCTCTCTGCGTGATACTCCTACTGATCTTCTAAAAGCGTCCATTTCTACTACCTCCAGTTATCTTTGTTATTTTCGGTTAATCTTCAAGTTTCTGCTCAGTACAATAGACTGCTTTTAATAAGAGATTCGTAGATATTGTGTTTTCTTCTTTTTCCTATTTCATGACTCCACAGTACGCTGTTTAGACAACCTATTGTTTTTCTGGATTGTGTTTATGCTTCTCTTTATTTCTTTCATCCATCTTTCCTTGTTGTGTCAAAAACGATTCCTAAGTATGTGTAATGGTCGCAGGGCATGATGATTTCGTTATTTTCTAATGTGATGTTCGATAGTTCGGTACCTATTGGCATTTATTTTGTTTTTTCTGTATTAATTTCTAGTCCCCACTTTCTATATTCTTCTTGTAATTTCCGTGCCATGTACTCCAGATTATCTTTATCGTTTGCTATAATATCCTGGTCATCAGAAAACTGCAATGTATACAAGCAAATCTCTCCAAGGTCTACGCCCATGCCTCTGTATTTTTGTTTCCACTCTTTTAACGCTTTTTCAACATATATTTTAAACAAAGTCGCTGATACATTCCAGAGTTTGTTTACAGGAATTGTATCGTACGCCTTCTGCAAGTCAATAAATATAAGGTGGGTTTCTTGATTGGTACTTAATTTTTTTTCTATTAGTTGTTTGAGACAGAAGATATCATCAGTACAGCTTCTTCCTGTTCGAAAACCGGAGAGTCAATTATTAGTTTGACTGAAGGGTCGGTGGTTGATCTTCTTTGACCAATCTCACTGTCTGGAATATAATTAGGGTCGGCCACTGAGTCGTCACTATTGAAATCAGACTTTTCAATACGATAGGCTTCAATTTGGGAAGTTGTTGGTACATCCTTTGAAATTATTACACTTTGAGGGGGGTAAGACTCAACATTTTCCAAACTATCATCAGTTATACAAGATCTATTTAAGATATCAGTCTCATTACGATTAGCCAGATACTCATCGTTCTCTTGAACTATGCTTTCCCCAGAAATGATGTGGAAGGCTTAAGATAACATTGAATAACAGCCATAGTTTCGTTACAGTCATTGTTTTCAGACTTATCAATATGATTGGCTTTCAATCTTGTTGGCACACGCTTTGACAGAATATATCTTTCTGAGGGAAGGGCGCTACATTCTCCAAATTGGCATAGGTTACAAAAGGACTATTTAAGGTATGTCTCGTTACGGTTCGTTAGGTACTTAGCGTTCTCTTGAATTAGGCTCTCTCCTGATCGCAGAAGAAATAATGGTTCAGAATGCTGTGTTACAGCCACGTTTTTTTAGACACTGGATGTATTCAGGTCCTGCTTCATCGAGATGATACTTTCAACCCTTAGAATCAAAACATAATAATTAATGATTACGTTATACACTTAGGTCTAAAAAGATTTCTGTAGCATTTGCACGTGTAGCAAGCTCAAAATTAGAAGAAAGGCTAGGTAGATTAACTAGCTGCTTGCAGACCTACTTGAAGGGGAAAGTGGTGGGTTGTCTTTTTTCTGTTTCACTATTTCGTAGGCAGCAGCTGCGTCTTTTCTCGATAGTTTAAGCATTAATGCACCCCTTGAGTTCATCGGTATGGTTATAGGTTTATGCTGATGCATCTCTAAAAAATAGGAATTGATCTGCTAGGCTACTCCAAGCACCAAGTAGATGTCAAAACCACATACACAATCTGAAAAAAAAAACAATAAAATAATTCTATGTCAAGGTAGAATAAGTAATAATAGTCTGGTTTTTACAAACAATGATAAAGTCACATCACCCTGTTGAGGCAGTTATTATCAAATTAATTACCAAAATTGATCATAAATAATGTCACAACACAACTGTTAATACTATTGTAGCAACCTTGCTACATAGAATCCAATCACATCAGTCTACAACAGTGCCATACCATAAAATATGACACTGTTTAAAAAAAAACTTACCATTTTTTGCAATAATTCGGACCACAACAGTGCCGTAACAAACTTAAGGCAATATTAATGTTTCATTTCGTGTATTTTTATTGATACTAACACCATATCAATAACGCATCATTACATAATAAGGCAATATTTATTAAAGAAAACAGCTTACCATTAACGGACAGCAGGGTTATGGTACTATTTCACTCTCCGTGTGTATCTTCACTTTTGTCGGTGGTGACGGACAAACTAGCTTGTGGCAGTTTAGCAGACTGGGTTTCAACAGAAAATGCTCGAGGCCATAACGACACAATGCGCTCCAGGTGGTTATTTGTGACACTACAGTTACAACGTTAATGCTGTTCGAAGATACCGATTTTTAAAGTCATTTGCAACAAAAACCTCATCATGGCCTGGAATCTTATATGAATGACTTGGTTCATTCCCCATCACTTTAACCCCAGCGAGTTAATAAAGAGAAATGACAGCCTATCTCCCTCACGAAGACTTTAACCAATTATAAACCAAATAAAATAATCAAACGAAGCAATGTCAATTCTGTCAATCCAAAGTAATGATAGATCTTCCGTTTGTTTACAAGTTTTCAATTTTATTTTATTATCTTTAACTTTCGTTTGCATTTATTCTTAGTAATTTTAATTTAAATTTGGTTACTTAATTTTTAAAGTTTATTTTGAGTTACCTATTGTAGCAAAAAATTTTTGTGTTGTGCTAGTAACAAAACTAAACATGGTCACATTCTGTGACATGGTATTGTTGGTATTGTTCATTGTGTACAAATCATGGAAAAATTACAAAAAGGATGATAGTAAGTTGTCAGGAAGCAAAAAAATAGTATTTAACTTCTGCAAATATGTGTAATAAATATTATGTAATTATTTTATAACTGTTTTATCTTAAACAACAAATAAATATACGTATATCTAGAAAAAATCGTTCATTAGGACCGCAAGGGGTCCTAATGAACGAAATTTATACATTGAGTTGCCTATCTATTTCTACTATTATATTATTTATCTATGAACCTCATTTTCAATTATTTTTTGTGTTAACACTATTTAAGTCGATGAGCGATATTATGAAATATCGCGCCAGTCTACACTACCACCTACTGTACCACTGTTTTTGTTAAGAATGATCCACAACCCCTTAAAAACGTTGTTTGTCCGGGACAAAAATATTTGATTTTTACAATTTGTTAAAAAAAATTGTTTAATAAATTAGGACCACTTTTCGCTCGGCGACCTGTTGAACCTTCTTCTAAGGTATACGATGAAAGTAGTTATGTTAAAAAATCTCATGGGAATATTTCAGAACGTAACCCGAGCTTTTAGCCTTTTTTACTATTTATTACGAATAATCCCATTGCGTGTTTATGAGATACGCCGCTGATGTTGCATCCCATCACTAGCTAAAACAAACATAACCACAACTCTTTATTTAGAACATGAACATGTCGATGGTTGAACCGTTGGAGCTAGCTGTTTGTTTGTAGATTATAGATTGCAGATTATAAAGAGTGTGGATAAGTGATAAGTGTGATAACTAGCTGATTAAAACACCGACTGTGTTATAAGTTATAAAATGTTTGATTTTATGAAATAAATACTTGTTGAAAAGTGATCTTAAAGTGAGAAAAGTGTATTTACAGTTATAGTTTTAGGCTTAGTTCTTTTCATAGGCGTGTTCGTCGGGATTCCAAAGGGCCGGGGCAAATATGTACTTTGCTTTCCGTCAAAAACGTGTGTGATATTTTCTTACTTAAAAGTACATAAAAGTTTGAAATGGATTCAACTAAAAAATACGTAAAGGTATCACCAGAAGAAAATGCTAGTCTTATTTCAAAACTATTTTACTGGTAAGTAATAAAAACATATCCATTTAGAAATTTCGCACAAAATCACAGTTGTATAACTAAAATAGGTTAAATAATAAAACATTAAGAATGTAGTAGTTAAAACACATGTATTAATTACTTACTGTAAATTGTGTAAATGAAAAACAGAGTTGCCACTATTATATTTTTTATTTCAATTAAGTAACTGCATAAAGTACTGATGAGGTTACTGGTGGTCATTTTGATTTATTTAAATTAAAATGTAATTTTTCTCTAAAATCGGTCTGTATCCGTTCCGTACTGCAGCCAATATCATACTTGTTAACAGTAGCTTCAATATGAAGAATTAAACCAATTTCTATAAATCGAATATCAATCATCGTCGAAATAAGAAATCATTATTATGTACCAATGTATGTATTTAAATCGAATTGAACATGATTTAAATTATTTAAGTATGAGTAATAGAAATTAAGATATTAATATCCATTTAAAAAACTAGAGACACGTTTTTGAATTAAGTTGCCTTGCTGTTTGATTGTGATTGATCTAAACACTGCCACATTCAAAAAAATATTTAAGTATTATTTAAATTCCAAAAATGATTATCATTTTCATTTGAGGTTATACTGCAATTTTGTTTATGTTCATTTGTTCAGTATTTTCGCGTTTATATCATAATTCATATAGGTGTTTGAAATTATTAAACTTTTAATAATTTTTGGAAATTCTGCTGACAGTGATAGCAAGGAATATAGACGAGCATATGCGTGTAATCTTACTAAAATTTTCTTCCTCTGGTATAAAACAAATAAAGCTTAACTTAAATGCATTTATTTATCAGAATGTACCAATTTACCACAGAGTTAATTTGAAAATACTTATAGTTGAATATAACATACTTAATATTATCTTATCCACGGATTTATACATAAATGTGATCATTCAAAGATCCAATTTATTTCAATCAAATAAAATAAAAAATAGATATAAGTAAGTACTATCTACTTTCTTAAACTAAAAGGCAAAACAAAGAATTATCAAAACTGAATAAAATATTGATTCTGTACCTCTGATGAAACCTATACCAAGTATTATAATTTATTAGTGTTTGAAAATTGATTTTATAATAAAATCAAATTTACTTAATTTTTCTTAGTTTTTTGAGAGGTTATAAATTCACTTTCTTCTTAGTTAATGTCGTAATGGTTTCTGTTGCTTCATTACAATAATTTTTACATCTGCAAACCTAAAAGTGATGTTTTTTTTTTGTCTAATTTTTTTTTATAGCTTTACAAATTACTTAGCTCATTTGATTAAACTCATAATGATGTGGAGTCAGTTTAAAACTTGTTTTTACTTAATTAGACTCCTCAACATGATATTTTTTTGAATTGGTTGTGAATACATAAGTACTATCTTTTAAAATATGGCTTTGTCACTATTTTAGTTCATCCTAATAGGGTGAATTATCTAAAGTGGGAGAAAATACCTGGCTATTAAAATATTTTTAACCATTTTTAAAATACTTAACTAAGCAACGATTTCTTAATGAGTCACATGTTTTCAGTCTTAAAAGACTACAGAGCATTAGGAACATAGCAATATTCATTTTCACTATGGTTAATAATGCTTTTCTTCCGCCATAATGGTTTTTATCCATATTATTACCAACATTATGTTTGTCCTTATCACAACTGCTTTGTTTTTATTTTATTACTCAAGCAACTTTGTAATTTGTTAGTTAGATAACCATTGCTGGTATTCTCCTTGAATCTTCTACCGTTTCCATCAAATTCTTCATTTCATAAGTTATCAAAATATTTATTGCTGAAAAATTATTAAATTTTCAGTTTTATGTGGAAAGTGTTACAGTAGGTCTGCTGGAAAATGTTCACTATAATAAAAAAACAAACCCATCAATACCATGCTTCGTTCTTTATAAGAATAAAGTGTTGTGGAATGGGTTTCCACAAGGGAAAAGGTTGTGGAAAAAGTCTTAAATCAAATTATGATTTGAGATTTCATTATGATTTGAAATACAGTAAATACATTACTTTAAATGTTTAACAGAGTAGAACATTACATTCTCTGTTTCTCTGTAAAATTACAGTTTTTATCGTAAAGAAAGGAGATTATTACTTAGGTTCACATTTTAGTGTATATATTTTCTGTGTAAATGTTAATTACTTAAGTACATATTATACTAATTACAAGATGCTTGGGTATTTAAAAAATAAATAAATAAACAACTTGCTACCTTTATTCTTCTTCTTTTAACAGGCCTTGAGTGTCCACTCCTGGATGTTAAGCTACCTGACATTCCATTAATTTCTCTTGCCACCTCGGCCATGTCTTCCACCTTTTCTTTCTCACTATCCAGCCATCTTTTTGGAAGACAACCCACACCTCTCTAGGTCTCCACTGTAAGATGTGTTTAATCCACCTGGTATTATCTTGTCTGGCGATATGTCTTATCCAAGACCACTTAAATGAAGTAGTAGCATTATAACATCTTGTCATTGTAATTTCTTTATTGCAGACACAATCTTTTAAAGTTATTCCCAGCATAAGTGGTTTCGCTTAAGAACGATTCTAAGTTTACCAATGGCAACCATCATCTCATGTTGATTCTTTGGTCTACTTCTGAGTGTTGTTTTTCTCTGCTCAACTTTATTAATGACCTAAGTAAATATGTTCTTCCATCCTGTCTATCACTTCGTCCCCCACAGTATCTGGTACTTCCTTCAAAATAAGAATCTTGGTCTTTGTTAGATTCATTTTCAATCCTATTCTTTCTGGAGTATTTCTTAACTCTGAAAACAGTTCTTGTAGCTGGTTGAGTTTATTACTAATAATTATCAAAATCTCGTCCACAAAGAGCAGACATGAACATCGGATATCATCCTTAAGCATTTAGACGCTTTTCTCCCAGTTAAGCTGTTTTAAAATGCCCTCTAGCGTCAATGTAAAAACCTTTGGGGATATAGTATTGCCTTGTCTGACTCCTCTCTGAATATGTATTTTTATTTCTAATGTGCGATACCCCAATTTTCAGCCAGATTAAATGGCTAATTTATGAACACTAAAATATTTTCCCTCTATTTGCTTGTATAAACTTTTTAAAACACCTTGTACCTCGTTTGCGTATTGTAGCGCTTTCTGACTGCTTAGGCAATGTCTAAGATTCTTACTATAAATTACCATACATTTTGGAAAAAAAAATCTATCATGTGAATTTTAAAACCCACTAGACTAAAGATTCTCTTAATTACTTATTTATTTATTATTTATATAACCTTGTAACATGAGCATGTAACATGAACAGTATTTGTGAAGACTACCTGCTCACATTGAACTTTGTTATGAATTATAATTAGAACTATTTCTTAGGCAATAATCACGTTGCTATTTTAGTCATATGTCAAGTCAGTAAATTATATATGTCTAAAAATAAAATATTTATATTTATGTATGATTGTTCAAATCACATTTAATAAAAACATTTATTAATTCAATATTTATTATGTATAAATAGTAATGTTACTCTATTTTCAAGAATTCTTATTAAATTAATAATAGTTCTGAGGTATAGTTATTCTATATTACCTAAACCAGTTTTGTATTTACATAGGTGTATTAAAACGAATTTATTTATCTAAGTTCTATCATTTGGTTTTCATGAACTGTTATTAAAATTAAATCACAACTATTATTGGAATTCGAGAAAAAATTCTAATTAGAGAGAGTTCAAGTTACAAAAAAATATTACAGAACAATAACCAGACAGTTTTTTTGGTGTGCAACACTTTAATGGATTTTTCTAATGTTTGGGGTGGATATTGGAGCTGGTTCAATTTTATCGACATTTGCGTTAAAACGTGTTTTGAGTCATTTTAGTTCAACGTTAAAACGTTTAATATAAATCATGTCTGGCGAGCATAGTCACCACTCTATTATCTCACGATATTCTATCCTTTCCCATATTCTCGCGTGCTGAGTATAGGTATTATTACATCATTATAGATAAAAAAATATATCTCACCCATTGCCTACAAAAGGAGCACTGTTCTGTAACTTTGTCCCGGTATTCAACAGCAATTATCTTTCATTTATGAGAATTACTATGTCACTGTAGTCATTGAAACATATTCTTACCCATGCGTCAAGTGTTACTTAATCGCAGTTTTCTTTTTCTGCATACCAGTATAAGTTCGTCTCACTTATACGGAATGCAGACGAAATTTTCACTTGTCACGCTGTTACAACCTCTGCAGAAAGTATGTAGTACTTCTTACATGTACTTACTCATGTATCGTATGCAACCCCATTCTGACAGTCTGACTTGCCTTAAAAATGTGGTATCAACTCTTCCAGAAGGGTAGTTACTATTGCTTTTTCTGTTTTCTAAAACAAGTGAACTGTTTGTAAACATTAGCTCTTTGTGGTTTGTCTACCGTAAACTTCATGACAGAAGATCGGAAGCCTAAATGAACAAATTTAACAAAATTGTAATTAATCATTAGTCAAGAGTGATAATATTGTATAATAAAATTCTTACTTTTTCGTATATAATATCATAAGAGAAAATTTTGCGGCAATATTTTTGTTGGGTGGCAATTTTCGCAAATTAAATTTTGACAGTTAAATCACGAGACGTCAGTCGAGTGATTTTGTCAAAATTCCATAAGCTTCTTCTTTTAGTTCCTTCTCCTATCGGAGGTTACCAGTCATCTTAAATATACATTAGAATTACCAAACACCTTAAATATTATACATTATTATTACCAGACACCTTATCAATTAAAATAGTCTAGCGAAACAGTCTGTAATATAATATATTTTCATATGTTTGTATGTATTTGTTTGCAGAAGCATAAAATTAGATTGTATTCTTCTGTGAATAAGTTGGTGTGATTTATCTCTTTATGCAGGCCATTCACGTTCCGACTTGTGGTACGACTAGTGGTCCAACTTCTGCAGTTGGATCTGAAATCGGACCGTGAGTGGGCTAGTTGGATTAGTTGGACAACTAGTGGTACGACTAGTGGGACGACTTGAAGATCCGACTTCCGACTGGCGACGAAGTCGGAGCGTGAATGGTGAAGTTGGAAGTCGGATCACAGGTTGGATCGAAAATTTCCTCAGTCAGTTGACTTTCGGCACCTGTTACGTATGAGATTTCTATGAAATACTAGTTCGCAAATATTTATTAGAAAATAAACTTTCAATTGCACGAAAATTACCTTTTTGTTAGGGCAAATCATTTTCCTTTCTGTAGATCTATTTCGGACATTCCTATACAGGTAAATTTCCAATACTCCGGATTGGCTACAGAAGAATTATCAACATACAATAAAAATTAAATCATACTTGTAGCAAAAGATCCCTAGTTCGCAAAAAAATAATAGAAAATAACTTTCAATTGCACAAACAAGAATTATTCCTATTAAAAATATACGACACACACACAACAAAATAAATCCCAGCTCCAGTTTAAAACAAATAAAATATAGATTTTATACCTATACAAATCTTTAAAAACTATAATTTTTTCCTACATCTTAAAAAGTCATAAAAATCAAGAGTTGAAAAAATTAATTAGTTCAGCCCTAGACAAATACCTAGAGAAACTAAACCTAATTTTTAAATTATCATAAACATACAATAAAGATAACAAGCACAGTGCTGTCATATTTCTCCTCCTAATTATATTTTGCGTAGTATTCGATACATCCTAGAACTGAAGTTGGACCGCTAGTTGGATAGAAAGTTGGAGCGTGAGTGGAGACGAACATCCAACTAGTGGTCCTACTTAGTGGTACCACAAGTCGGAACGTGAATGGCCTGCATTAGTACCTTTATTTGACATTGTATCTAATCTTTAATAATGAAATGTAAACAAAAGAATGTTTTTTTTTCCAAAGTTCATGGGTGTTTTGACGATATAATGCTTTGTAAAAAGAAGTCAACATGCTGTTTATTGTCTGTGATTATAATTAATCTGGTATTTCTAACTTTTTTTCTTTCTGTTGATAAAAAGTCCGGAAGTGTAGTCGTACACATATATGTTATTATGGATTATCAGTATTGTACTTTTTATGTGGATATTTAACATCGTAATGCATCGTTGTTAGTTATAAAATAATGATATTTATGACGAATAGGATATTCCCATCATTTATCTACAGTTTGCCGACAATTTTTCATACATACATACGAACAAAATCGTTAAAATAAATACAGCTAGTTTATACAACGATAAACTTAATAGACCAAAGAAATTAGCAAACAAAAGGCCTTTTTCGTGATACTCTTTGATACAGGTATCTAACAACTGTTTTTTGATAAATTTGGTAATAACAATAATGCACTTATGCAATATTGCAAAAATAGCTTCAAACGTCGAGTTTTTGAAAGTAATTAATAACTTTTCTAAAAATGCGCAAAAATCTATTTCGCGTGGTAATAGGGGCAATACGAGCGAAAGTCCAAATCAACACAAAAAGAGAAAGAAACATAATGATTAAAAATAAATTTCATGGTATCTGGAGGACACCTCCATTAGATATCAACCAGTATTAGGCACATATCAATAATAAGCTACTACTGCATGAAACCTCCGAGAACGATCTTAACGACTTGAATAATTGCATCATAAACGCCTTACAAAAGACAGTGCACTATAATAAATAAAAGCAGATAGTAAAATAAGTCCATGTACTGAAACGCTGCTAGATCAAAGAAGACAAATGAGAAGCAATAAGAATGCAGATAGCTACACTCTAAGAGAAATGATTTAAACTGTTTCGAAGGCAACCAGGAGAGATTTAAGGAAATTTAAAACCGATAATATTAAACTTTCTATACAGGAAAATAACAGCTTAAAAGTTCTTCGTAGAAAGTTAACGAATGGGAAATGCGAAATTCATAAATTAAGAAACAAACAAAATGAAATATCACGTAGAAACGAGTTAATACAGGTCGTCGAAGAGTTTTACGAGGAATTATATGGAAGTAGACGAGAAGATCAAACAGGAATACAAACAGTCACTTCAAAGAAGATCATGAGTCAAGGTTCCGAACTAATGTCAGAAATAAAGGTAGATGAGCTTCGACAAGCGTTGAGAAAAATGAAAATAAAAAAGCCCCAGGAGAGGATGAAATTGTAATAGAAGCTATCGTAAATGGAGGAGATATGCTCAGATTCCGAAGATGTAGGGTCATGATGAGCTGTAGACTCATCATGACCTGATGGAATCGGGCTTTCTTCTCGGAAAAGAAATTTTCGATTGTCTCTAATTTTCGTTTTCTTGATCTTTTTCTTTTGGTTGCGTGTTTTTATTTTATGTGAAACTTTCTTTTCTTTCGCATTTTGTCTCTTCCGCGAGAGCATTTTGTCTCTTCTTCCGTGATTGTTTCGAATTTTGTAGAAGACCTGCTTTTGAAAACGGTCTTACTTCTTCAGGAGAAAGTAATATCGAACTTGCAGGTTCTATTTTTGTCCAGGCGACTGCGTTTGCAGACAAATTGTCCTTAACATATGGGAAATGTTCTAGAATTTTCGGTGGATTATTTAGGATTTTAGCTTGCTCCACTGTTGAAATATTTCTGTTGTTTTCGGTAGCGTGTTGTTCTACATTTGCTGGTGTAGGCCTGTCTGTCACATATGATGGCAAGAAGTCACTCTCTGTGAATATACCTTCATTTAGAGGACATACTTATCCCTGTTTTACTGAACCCAGCCATCATATTGGTTGGCGTAGTAGTTAGAGGCAGACTCAATTTTACAATGCCAGGAACATCATATATATGGAAAATATATTACCTGAATTTTTCACCATTCAGTTATCTATAGCTGAATTGCAGTATTTTTTAGTAGTCCGTAAACACTCCTATCTAGAGGCTGTAATTTATGCGAGCAGTGCGGAAGGAACGATAAAACTGTTATTCCGTTTTTCTTACAACTATCTAACGCCTCGATAGAAGGGTGGGATTCATGGTTGTCGAACAGCAAAAGTGCTGGGCGCTCCTTAGAACTTCTTGTGTGAAACACAAAATGCGTAAAAAATTTCTCAAAATGTTCTGTCATTAATCCTGATCGATTTGCATCTCCTAGGCTTCCGCCAGGTGCATCTCTAATAAAGTGGTCCCCTATAGTTCAGTTTCGGGAAAATGAAAAACGGAGGAACAATATTAACCCTTGATGAAACTGCAACAGTGAGGCTTACAAGGGTTCCTCTTTCTGCAGACGTGAGTTTGCCTTTTTGCTTGAAGCCACGTCGTGCCACTATTCTATCCGGCTTCTTCTGAACTGTTGTGCTAAACTGTAACTAGATGCATTTTTATGATCTATACCACGAGGTACCTCAAATTAAAAAAATCAATTTTCGTTGATTAGAACCGGATGTATTGCGACTTTTATAAATTTGAATTTATGAATTCCGTTTTTGAAATAGTACAATCTCTTCTCTTTTAAAACCCTTTATCTTTGGCGAATCATGTACGGCTCATTTTTAAAGGAATCGTTTTAAAAAATTTTGTGTTTAAGCTTGAACTTTTATTATTTCCAATAGTTCTTTTTTAAATTGATCATTGTTTATAAACAAAGCCTTGGTGAATATCTGAAAAAAGGGGCTGACTCGAGTTTTAAGTGTCGTTGGATATTATGTTTTTTTTTTAAATTCGTGTAAATATGTCAAAATGAAAGTTTTAAATCACACTACTTTTGCAAACCTATTTTACAATATTTAGCATAAATTTTTTAATCCTTTAATAATTTAATTTGATAAAATACGCCTTTTTCTTTAATCTGGTTCTTTCAAAATTTATTTAGATCCAATAGTTTAGCATAATAACGGTGTAAATAAAAGCTTATTGTTATAAACAATTTGAATTTGCTCATTTTAAAGGATTTTCTATGCTTGTTCAGTAAAATTGTTGTAACTTAAACCTGGGTTAGTCTGGTACTTAATTCTAGCGACCTCGCGGTTCAATGCAAAAGTTTTGAGGCCATACTTGGTCGGCTTATTCGGAATATATTGGCGAAAAGAACATGTTTCCTGAAATGATTCAAGCTTTTTTTCGATGGTGAAATACTCGCTTGGTGAAAAAGCAGCTTTCGAATTTGATACAAACTGACCAAATATCTCTCTAATCGGGGCGAGCCTATCTTGTTTTTTTCTCTCGTCACGAGTTTCGATATTATTAAAACGTAGGCAGGCTAAGAGAAATCGAAATCTTTATAGTGCCATGTCCTTTCTAAAAATCCTAAATCTCTTGTGTCATCAGTTACCCAAAGATCGTCCAAATTTTGTCGTCCAGAACAATAAAAATCAACTAAATTAAGAAGGCCAAATAAAGAACGTAATTCTTGACGAATTGTTTCTATTACTTTATATTTATTATTTTCCGATTATGCTTAGGACTTTTCGTAGATCTTCTTGTTGTTGTAAATGACAATTTCACATATCACAGTTATAAAATACTCCAAGCACTTTATGGGTGACTTGCCATTCCTATTTTGTGGTCGAACGCAAGGCAGATGTTTTACAATATTTTGTCTACGAGTCTTGGCGTTAGGACGAGTTCTTGTTGAAGTTTTGCACCACTTGGTCTTATTGTCCCTTCCAAGGTAACATATAAAGAATTGTCTCTTCCTGGCAAATACTCGCCGTGATAGCGTAGTTGTAGTAGGTACATATAAATGGCGCTTAGATCTTTGAACCAATAGCTCTATTAGACCCCACAGAATAACGCAAGGTTAAGAATTCTCAACAATTGATTCATCACATTTTTGTATCATGTACTGGACATATTCTGAAAAGTTAAAGAATTTGGTATTTGGGCAGGTTTATTTTCAATCTGGCAATAAGTTCTTAATAAGTTTTGACACTATTTATTTTCTTACTTATGCAGATGGATAATGCAGTTCAAAAAGAAATTGCATAAATCCTTTGTACTTCAATGACCTTGTTCGCATCATTTTGATGCTGGTTCGATAAACTTTATTTTTTTTTTCTTTAAAATTGTAAACAAAACTAATAGCTTTACGTTATCCCACGTGTTTGTTTCTATTAATGTCGTTTTAATATTGTTTATCAATGAATTAATGTAATGCAATTAAATCTTATTTAAATATGATCGTATCTTCTTAAAGATAATACAAATGATAAAATAAACAATCATGAAATATTTAATAGCTTATAAAATTTAACAGTGCTTTGTCATTGATCAAATTAACTGGAAAATATTAATTATTGACAATTAAACATTACCAAGATCATTTATACATAAAGATAGAACGCGTAAGAATGATCTTAAAATAAAATTAATGACGCTACTGTGAGTCGATGTTTTGTATAAGTCTGAAAATATTTTTGTAATTAAAATGTTTAAACGCTAATCTGAAAGTCAACAGCAATACTAATTTTGTTTTCCTGGTCTGGTAAAATTATTTGTTGAGAACAGTTTAATATTATTAGTCTATTAAGACTAAGTCTACATAAACTACTGATTTGATTTAAAAAATGTTTGCACAATATACTACTAATTTTATTAAATAGAAACTACCAAAAAAAAGTTCAAAATGGCCGGTGTTTGCCTGAATACAGCGCCCCGAAATCCGTCCATTTTTCGATAGCTGTACAAACAACATTTATAGGCACATTGTCCACAACTTCTACCAGATCCTAATTCTTGATTATCAAGACGGTGCAATCCTTTTGGATTACACGAGAAAAAGAAACATACAATGTACTATAACTGCCACCCAACAGAGCAAAACTTGAAACATAGTCAGAAGCAGAGTGAAGCACCTAGTAATAGACTTAGAAGCCATAAGCGAAAGAATATGCAAAATAAGAATTAGGGGAAAATTTTTCAAATATTCAGTAGTTAATGCCCATGCACCCACAGAAGATAAGCTAGACGAAGAAAAGGATGAATTTTACGAAAAATTTGAAGAAATAATACGGAACTGCCCTAGAAATTATATAAAAATAGTACTTGGAGATTTCAACGCCAAAATAGGAAAAGAAAACGATTTCCATTGGAAAATATAGCCTCCATAAAGAATCGAACAACAATGGAACACGCTTAATACGCCTCAATGAATATGGTGATAGCCAGCACATGCTTTAAGCGTAAAAATATACACAAAGGCTCTTGGATTAGCCCAGACGGTAACACAATCAATCAAATAGGTAAAAGAAACAATAAATAAGACTTACTCACAATTAGTTTAATTTAGCTATATTCTAGACGACCGGTTTCGTTTTCGACAATATGCAAAGCATCTTCAGGTCTGTCGATACAAAGTTAATTAAATGCTGTAATAATAAAACCCATATTAGGGTGTTGTCTTATAAATATGTGGACGTGGAGCAAACATTGACTCCGATCACTACCTGGTCCAGGCTAAACTAAAGACACGAATCTCTCAAGCAAAAAAAAGGTAAACGAAGCAAAGAAGATAAATAGTAAGTAGTACTGTTGCAAACATAGATAATTACTGGAATAAATGCGAAAATATCCTGAAATAAGTAACAACAACAGTTTTAGGAAAGAAAAAACAAGAAAGGAAGTGGAGATAATGGTATGATGCGGAATGCGCACAGGCAACTCAAAAAAAGGATCAGGCGTATGGGAAACTCCAAAACAGAAGGACAAGACAAAATCAAGAGGAGTATAAACAGATGAGACAAGCAGAGAAACAAATACTAAAACAAAAGAAAAAACGACATTTAGAAAACCAGCTACAAGAACTAGAACAGCTCAATTCACAAAGCTAAGCGCAAAAATTTTATAAAAATGTGAACTACAACAGAAAAGAATTTGAACCTAGAATAACCATAAAAAAAAGTAAGGAAGCCCAAATTATCAATGAGCCGGATCAAATAGTGGAGAGATAAGCGGAGAATTTTGATGAGAAATTAAATATAGGCAACCGAGAAGTGACTGACATAAATGACCACAGTGGAGACGTAGACGATGAGAGGGAGAAAAATAATATACCAACAGAAGAAGAAGTTGCCAAGGCAATAAAAAGGTTAAAAAACAACAAATCCCTTGGAGAAGATAATATACCCCCTGAGCTGTTCAAGTATGGAGCAAACGAGCTAAAAAAATACATATTGCATCAATTTAAAGAGAATGAATACTCCCAGACAGTTGAAATGTAGGTATTATAATACCTATTCGCAAGAAAGGGAATCGAGTAATAAGTGACAACTATCGAGGCATTACCTTCTTAAATACGGCTTACAAAGTACTGGCTTATATACTTCATGACCGTTTATTAGTATATACTGAGGAAAAAATAAGCAAATATCAATGTGGATTTCAAAAAGAAAGGTCAACAATTGATCAGATTTTCCTTCTCAGACAAACCTTAGAAAAACATATGAATATGGAATTGATACCCACTACTTCTTCATAGATTTCTTTCATGGCAGAACTAGATATTCCGTCTCATCTAATAACATTGGTAAAGGCAACTCTTTCGAAAGTTGAGTGCAAAGTCAAGGTACAATCAGTGTCAAGGTATTTTCAAACACATACTGGATTACGCCAGGGAGGCAGTCTATCGTGCCTATTGTTTGACATCGCGCAAAAAAAGCCATAGAGAAATCGGGCATAACAACCAGAAGTACGATCATCAATAGAAGTGTACAGATATTAGCCTACGCAGATGACATTGGCATAGTAACACGGACAAAAAGAGACCTGATACAGGCTTTTGAAACATTAGAAAAAGCCGCGATGAGAATGGGACTGCAGGTCAACGTATCCAAAACAAAATACATGAAGGTCACGAACAGCACACAAATAGCGGCACCACAAGATCTGCTGACAGAAGCACACACATTCGAAGGGGTCTCGGAGTTTATATATCTTGGAACACAACTAAATAACAGCAACCTAGTAAGCGTAGAAATTAAGAGAAGAATATACCTGGCGAACAGAGCTTACTTTGGACTAGAGCAGTTCTTAACATCACACATAATTAGCAGAAAAACTACTAATATATGAAACTCTTATTAAACCTGTCCTGACATACGCGTCAAAGACATGGACTATGATAAAAAGCGACGAAGAACTGTTAGGCCGCTGTGAAAGAAGAATACTTAGGCACATATACGGAGGAGTACAAGAAAGCGGGATATGGCGCAGGTTTTACAATTTTGAGTTGTATCAATGCTATGAAAAATGCAACATCGTCCGGTCTATTAAAATTAATAGACTAAGGTGGCTAGAACACCTTGAAAGAATGGACACTGGAGACCCCCAAAGACAGATATTATATCAAGGGCCAGTAGGAACTAGGAAGAGATCCAAGATCTAGATTTAGAACTTAAGTCGAAGATGACTTGAGGAATCTAGGGGTCAGAAATTGGAAAGCCAGGGCGAAAGATAAGACCCACCCAGGGTTGTAGAGCCAAAGATGATGATGATGTAATCCTTTTGGATAAATTTTAAATATTTTTTAATAAAATAGACCATTAGACATCATAAGTCTTTACTTCTCTATAAGTTTTTTGAAACTATGGTATACAGCGAACCTCTGTGTTTTTCCCTTTTACTTTGTAATAAGTTAAAGTTATATATGATACCGACAGATAGATAAAAATACTTTAGTTACTTGAACATGGTGTACTGTAATTTCTTAGCTATTCGTTAGGAAATGCTTCTACTGAATAATGTGGCATTTCACATAAATAGGCTTTTGTCATTTTACGGAAGTTAGGGAAAGATGTTGCAGATTTAAGTTGTAAATTGATAAGGTTGTATAGTTTTTTTTGCCAAATATGTTATAGACTTCTTTACTAACTCAGTGAACGGGATCGGTAAATAAACATCAAAGGTCTTGCTGGAAAAGCATGTAGGTGTTTACGACTTAACCAAACAGTTTCTAAAATATATAAAGAGGGAAACGTTCGTGATTTTTGAAGTAGCTTCTGAAAAACATACCGGATTGCTCTTTTTTGTAATTTAAAAATAAGATCAGATGGGGCAGCTATATTATTTTTGAAGATGCCAAATTGATTTTCTTCGAAACAGATCATATTTCATAGAAGGCTAGTTTCTTACTTAACAAATCGATATAAAGGGACCATTTAAGGTTTCTGTTTATAAAAATACCAAGAAACTTTACAGAATCAACGATACGGATCTAGGCTGTTATTAAGAAGTAAGTGTTGAAGAGCTCCTTTATAGGATAACGCTACTGTCTTATCCACGTTAAAAGAGAGTAAATTAGAGTCGGACCAGGTTTTTATTTTAAGTAGATCAAAAGTTATAGTTGCATGAGGAGTTGCGATATTGGAGTTGGACGTGATACTAATATCATCAGCAAAAAGAATAATTTATCCATCGATTTTTAAATTATTGATTCATTAATAAAGATAAGGAAAATAGAGGACCCAATACTGAACCTTGTGGTACTCCACATACAATGCTTTTGTGACTAGAGAAATCAATTCAACGAAATGCCTCGAATTCCGTAGAATTTAGGTCTTTAGTGAATTCAAAAATAATGTGTGTTTTTGAGCCTTGAAAATCTTGATTTTGCGTTTTCTAAGTTTTACATTATTTATAACTCGAAAACGATTAAGTTTAAAGAAAAACTACAAGAGACCTATTTTGTTCAGAATTATTCAGAAAATACAATAAAACTTTTTCCGGATAGAAAAAAAATTGTTACAATATGTTTAAAAAATTTTTAATAACCTTTCGCCTGGGCGACCTCTTGAACCTTATTTTGAGGTATCTCATGTAGAGGTGGGCTAAATATGTGATACTATCCTGTGATTTAACAGCTGTGATTAGAAAATAACAATCACGACCTGTGAATAACAACAAAATATACTGTGACTGTGATTTCGGTCTTATTCCCCCTTCTATGTCTATAGTTCTTGATCGCCAAAACGTGATATTTCACGTTCTCGTCTCAGTCGCAAAGTTGTGAAATTAGTGAGATGTAACAGGATAACAAGGAACGAGATAGAGATAGTCGGCGGTATTGTAAAGTCTCTTTAGTGTTTAGTGTAATATTAGTACATAAATATTATTATTTATTTTATTATATTTATTTATTATATAAATATTATTTGAAGAAAATGAAAAGGGTAAGTATTTTACTTTAGTCCATGTGCTGAAGGACACTCATTGTGTTTGCTGGCAGAAAACAAAGGTCAACGTTTTGAAGGTCGCACAGTACAGGATGAACAGGACAATGTCTACAAGCAGAAGAATTTTTTTCCTCTAAGCTCGATATCCCACATTCTTAATTGCTTCTTCAAAAATTTCCGAAGTCATCCACGCACTCTTGTTTGCTTTATAGGTCATCGTTAGATTTTTTATGTTTTTAAAGCAACGTGGGTTTTTCGACTTACCTATCACTAACAATTTTCGCTTCACCAAACCTGTTATGTTAACGGTCACTAAAACTGTAATGTGTTCCATAGAGAGCTTTTCACCAACGCACTTTTCCAATTTAAATTTAATATTTTAAAAAACAATCCAGTCTCATCAGCATTGAAAATGTCGTCTAACACATATCGTTCCTTAAGTCTAAGCCACACGTTTTCTAGCCAATTATCCGTTACGTTTTTGTTGCTTTCAACAGCTTTCAAAGCAACTCAGCTTTTGCCCTAACCACAGGCCCAGAAAGTGAAGTGGAATACGGTTCATACACTGCTGCTGGTACCACTGAAGCATAGCGTGATCTAAATCTTTGTGCTGAAGTTTCCTCAACTTTCAAGCAACTTTTTTTCTGTCTTTTCATATCGTAGCCACAGTTGACTGTGACAACCCCGAACGGCGAACGACATCCGATTGCTTTTCACCTTTTCGCTATTGCTCGAGTTATCGATAACTTTTCCTCCATCGAGGGCACTTTACGATTTTTCGTTAACACACTGAGACACAACTCAAACTAAAAATGAAAATTCGTCAATAGATGACAGCATCTGTGTGACAACAGTTAGACACGCCACCGGAACAATAATAGCGAGTCTGATAAGATAACTTAACCCTCTGATAAGAATGAGTAGAATGGGTGGCCGCATTCCTTAAGCGCAAAACAAAACAACCACTGAACAATGACCTTTCCGCTCGTGACTTAGGTAGTCTGAACTTTAAACACAATAACACATTTGTCATCGACTATTAAACGCTGAAAAGCCATCGCTATAAAAAGAGAACGATATCGGTACAAGGAAAGAATGAATGAACCAACCAACGTTTACCATTTTCTTGGTTATAGAGGAATTATCGTTATATAGGAAATCATTATAAAGAACTACTGTATATCTATTCCCAGATATCTAAACCTTGCTTCCTGCTTTATTATTTTCCCATTAATTTCGATTTTACATCGTAGTGGGTATTTAGATGTCATACATTTGGTTTTTTCTGCTGATATTAAAAAAGTTTTATGATGGTCCATAATAATAATGGGAACACCATGGACGTATAAATATAGATATCTTTATATCTTTATTCAGAGTTTAACATACCACTATTTCGTTGCTCTGGTATATCACAATCATAGGTAAAAATCACGATCACAGTTATAATACCTGGGATTGCAGAACCACAGGTTAGAGCTTTTCGCCATGTCTAAAGGCCCCCATACACACTTCAACTTGTTGTCCAACCATGTCTCTCGATTTGGTTGACCAACTCGAAAGCTAGTTGCCCAACACAGTTGGATAACATCAGTAGAAGTACTGGCATCAACAATGTCGGATGAAGAAGAAATTTTATTATGTACACTTATTATTGCTTCGTGCATAGAAAGTGAGAAGAAACGAGGAAAAGAAAAATATGGGCAAAAGAGTGGCTGCAAAAACATTCCAAATTTTTCCATACAAATTTTTTAACAGAATTGAAAGTTACAGCACCGAAAGATTACTTCAAATTCCTCAGAATGAATGATACCATTTATCAGAAATTGTTTGAAATGATAAAGCCTTCGATTATCAAACAAGATACCATAATAAGAGATGCAATCTCTTAGCTTACGGAGGCAATTCTGGTAGTTCTCACAACAATTTTAATTTAAAAAATACAAACTGCAAAAAGTCAGAGAAGCTTCCGAAAATTCCACAAAAAAAAATCTAATTGTCATAATATTAAACATAGACAGCGGCAACGTTGCGGTGAGCGATCTGCCCCTGACGCCGTCAAGCTAGAATCGGCTATTTATAGAACCGACCAGCCGGACCAGTGCGTCAGTGTTCGAGAACTATCTGCATTGTTTTGAACTGGATAAATACGCACGGCGGCGCGGCGACATTGCGCTTAGTTTAAAACTGAACGCGTAACCAACGTCCAGCGGTTGGGTTAGTAGGTTGGTTTTCTCGTGGACATTACAGAGACATTAAACGAACTTAATTTGCAGCTTCAGGGGAGAGACAAAGAACTAGCGTAAATAATTTCTGATATAAAAGCATTTATCAAAAAGCTGGAGTTTTGGGAACAAAACCTAATTAACAGCGATTCCAAGCATTTTCCTATACTTTTAGAAAAAATATCTCAAAATCCATTAGAACCCTATGACAACAAATATCATGTAGAAATAATTTCTACCCTGAAGAGTAATTTCAAAAATCGTTTTAAGGATTTCAATGAAATGGCTTTAGTAGCGCAGTTTGTTGTTTCACCCTTTATGGAAATTGATATCCAGCAGTTTGCAGCTTGTGTTATGCAGAACTTTGGCGAAGACATCGCTGCAACAGAAATGGAAGTCATTGAGTTTCAAAATGATTTAGCATCGTTGGTTTTAAGTACTGAATGTATCTGGCCTATTGTAAGTAAAGACAAATATTCAGTTCTATGTGTTTGCTTGAAAGGAACATTATTCAGTTCAACCTATTTGTGTGAATCTTCTTTTTCCAATATGAAGTTTATTAAGAACAAATATCGCAATCGACGTACAGATGAACATTTGGATAATTGTATTCGAATGGCTGCATCAAATTATACTGCAAACATTAAAAAAAATTATCGATGAGTCTGAGTGTCAGCCTTCTCATTGAACGTGCTTTTTTATTTTTCAATGTTTATGTTTATGATAGTGCGTTACTTTTTTGTTGTTATTATTAACTATTTTTAAATCATACGTGACATGCCGTTGTGGCTGGATAAAAGTTTGTGTTTATTTTTCAAATACCTTCGTTTGAAAGGTAGGAATGTAGCTATGAACAAGTAAGTACTAGTAATATTAGTTATTTTGTTATTAGTTCATTATTAGTACCTATGTATTATGTATTACGAGTTAAACAGTAAAATAAATACATATAATGATAGATTAACTGTGGATTATTTCATTTACGTTGCGTTACGTGGCTTCCGTGTGGGTAGCTCGCTGTTTATTCCAGAATTAACAAAGTAGCTGAACACATTGAAGAGGTTGGCGACCACTGCTCTAGTACGTTAAGGTTTTACAGGTCAGTCGTTTGAGGACTTGAAGTTCCTGACGGCCATCGCACCTCAGACAATTGGGAAAATAGTTGTGGAAACCTGTGAAGCAATAATTTGTGCGCTTAAAAAAAGGCATTATTAAGGTAAGATATATTTATAGAATCACTTTTATAATAATAAATAATTAATAATTAGATACTTTTCACCCGAATGAATTTACCTTTACGGAAGTCACTTTTGACTGAAGATGACCGGGAGCGGTCGAAAGTGACTTCCGTAAAGGTAAATTCATTCGTGTAAAAAGTATCTAAATATTAATTAATTCAAAACGCGATTAAGGTAAAATGGAACAAAACATAATAAATAAATAACAATAATAATTTTTTTTTGTTTTTTCAGTTGCCAGAAAGTCTAGAAGAATGGAAAAAGATTTCTGATGGTTTTGATCGTAAGTGGAACTTTCCACATTGCATAGGGGCTATAGACGGGAAACATGTTCCTATTCGAAAACCAGCTGCCTCAGGTTCGTACTACTTCAACTACAAGAAAACGTACAGCGTCGTAATGCTCGCAATAGTAAATGCTAACTATGAATTTATAATAGCGGATGTTGGAGCGAATGAACGAGTGTCAGATGGTGGCGTTTTGTCAAATAGTGATTTTTATTCAAAATATGAAGAGGGCAGTATGTTGTGTTTACCTGATCCACAACCTTTGCCTATTGGGGGCAATGATGACATGCCTTTTGTGTTCTTAGGTGATGATGCATTTGCTCTTTCTGAAAGTTTTATGTAGCCATTCACCGGCACAGTGAATAACCAGCAAAAAATTTTTAATTACCGGCTGGCGCGTGCGAGGCGCATTGTTGAAAATGGCTTCGGAATTTTAACGAGCAGATTTCGTATCTTGCTGACGACGATAAATTTATCGCCAAAGAAAGTGAGCAAAGTCGTACTAACGTGTTGCTATTTGCATAACCTTCTTATTAAAAAGAACAGACCAACATATCTTCTTGGAAGTGCTGATATAGAAAACGTAAGGATGGGAGAAGTTCAATGTGGCTCATGGAGATCGGAAAGGGAACCCTTATTACCCCTCAAGCCAACACGAAGTGGAAATCCGCAAAATAACGCTAAAACAATACGTAGGAATCTTTGTACATACTTCAAACCTACTGGAGCAGTTCCATGGCAATTAAAAATGGTAGGACAAGCTGTTCCACAAAGGAATAATGACGACCAAGGCAACTTTTTTAATGATAATAATTAACGCAATGCCTATTTATTTTATATTAGTTTAGAATAAAAATTTTAAGAATAACTGAGTTTAACTTATAAATGTTCATGCTTCAATTTAATAAACAATATTATTGATATTGTGAGTCTTGCATTAATTGTGTAAAACTATAATACCCGCCACTTTCCACATTGCTGGTGGCTTCTGAAGTAACAAAATCCGCATTATTTGATGGTTGCCGTGGAGGAGAATATGAGCTCACTGAAAGTGATGGCGTTGGGGTTGGTGTATAGCAATTTACCACATTTAGGCTCAGACGATTTAATTGACCTAACACCTAAATTTTATCTATCGCTTTTTTTTGCGAAAAGTTTGTGTTCTTCAGTGAGCTTTCTATATGACACTGCCCAAGATTCTGCATATGTTGTAGCTTCGTCTTTTTCGTTCAACCTTTTTGTTTTCAACTCATCCAAATGGTCAACTGCTTTCTTCAAGAAGTCTTCCTTGTTGTTTTTGTCAGTTCTCTTTCTCCTCATGAGCTCTGTGTTTTCCTATAAAAGAATACCCCTTAATCAATTATATCAGAGCGCAACATAATGATTTTTAAAATTTTGTATTTCATAAAATATTGTATTACAAATTGTAGTTATATTAATATTGTAAGTTATGCGTACCCCAGAGTCATCATTGCATTCATCATCATCGTTGGGAAAGGTCGATATTTCGGGTAATTGTAATTCTTGATCCCTCAAAAATTCCAAATTGTCGAAATACCACAAGGTAGGCTCGTACACATCTTGCACATCTTAAGCTCCCGTCGGTAGCACGTTCACATGTTAGTTAACCGTTTCTTCATTGAATCAAGTGTCGCATCGGGTTCAACTGTTTTAAAATGAGTTAGTAACTCGTCCCAGCCCTTGTTTCTCGCGCCTTTATTTTTGTATACATCTGATTTTATTTTCCACAGCTGCGGTAGACTGCGATACTTCTCAATCACATTTACCCATGCTTCGTACGGTACGGTAACCATCGCAATAGTTTATCATAAACACTGGAAATAAACAGTACAAACTTGACACAAATTATAACGACGAGTCTTGCTCTACTGAGCAGGTGCACAACAACAAGACGAACCACAGAGTAAGTAAACTAGAGACGAACGAACTGATGTTGAAAGCCAGGTTGACCAACATGCCCACACACACTCCAACTGTTTCGCACAACATTAGGCTCCGCCCACTAAAATCAAAGACGGTTTGATTTCTTCAACTCGGTTGTTCAACTTCTTCTTGATATTGAGTCACTCAACCTGCCCACTCACAGTTCAATCTCACCATCAACACAACCAAGTTGGACAACAAGTTGAAGTGTGTATGGGGACCTTAATAAAAGAAGTCATCACAAAAATAAAACCTACATGCACATAAACTCTATTTAAAAACAGCAGTCAATGGCAAATTTAGAAACAATGTGTCAGATTTATTTGCAAAGTAACATTACAAACTCATATAATAATAGTATGTTATATAATATAATCTTACAAATCTTATAAAAATAAAAATAATGTATATTGTCATAACATTCAGCAATTTTCAGAACTACCTAAAATTAAAAATTTTAATGCCTGTGATTTAATTTTGTTTACTTTATTATCTATAAATATACAATCTAATTAGGAAACGCATTATGTATAATGTACATTTTAAACAATAACTTATTAAGCTTGAAGATATTAACACCTATATAAATAAATTATCGTAAATACTTTAAACTGATTATGACTTCGGTAATTACATAATGGTTGTAGTTATGTTGTACTATCTAAAAACACTAGACTAGATGATAATATATATTTATTTAACCTTATCGCCGTTTACGCTATTATACGCGTGTTAAAGTTATCTAATAGTGAGTTTATCAGTAAAAATTTAGTATGTTTTTATATAGCTTTTTTTATCGGGTAGACATATTTATATAGTGTGACATGATAAGATATGTTTCCTTTAGAAATACTAATAAAATAAGGTATAATCCTTTTACCCTAGACGGCCGATATGTAATTAAGATATGATCAGTGGGCCTCAAACAGTGGGACATTAATATACTCAGTGACATTAGAAGTGTTTACACCCAGAAGGAATAATTTATTGAACTTAATTTTTTGGCAAGAGAATGACTATATTTAAAACATGCTATGATAACAATACCAATGTTTCATTTTTCCTACTTTTTGTAAAAATAAAGTTTTGTCTTTAAATTTTTTGTGAAGAGACCGATTTGTGAAAACCGGTTCGTATAGAAGTTTTTAGTTAAAATTCCTCAGTCTAATTGTATATTTATTATAAGAAAAATGACTCGAGTTTGAAGACACCAAAATTACCACCATATTAGTGATTTTGACAGGGGTAGAATTATTGCGTATATAGATATGGGTTTGTCGTATCGCGAAATTAGCCGTCGTGTTAATTGTACGGCAATGACGGTTATGCGTGTCTGTCGTGTGTGGACAAACGAAGTTAGAGGAACACGAAGAATGCCAACTGATTGACCGAGGCGTACCAGATAGGCGCTTTAGAGTACTGGCTCTGCGAGACCGTTTTGCTATTTAGCGTCAAATTGCTAAGCAATGGTTTGGAGTAGTAGGTAGACCTGTTAGTATGTGTACATTATACCGTCGCATTCGAGCTTTTGGACTGGTTTCATTCCGCCCACCACTAGTGGTTCCTTTGACTGTGGACCACTGTCTTCAACGTTTGAATTGGTGCAGAGAACGGCAGCATTGATTGGCAGAATGGCGTAATGTAGCATTTAGCGATGAATCACGATTCTGTTTAGGAAGGCAGTCGGAGTTATAGTTTGGGGGTGATTGCCTATGGTAGCCTATCACCACTTGTGTTTATTCGAGGCAATATGACAGCTGCGCGTTATGTTGATGACATATTACAAACCTGTTTACTGTATTATCTTGACGGCTGTCTAGACGTCCTTTTTCAGCAACACAACGAGCGTCCCCATATTGCTCGTCAAACTATAGATGCTTGAAGAAAATCTCTCTTCTATTCTTGAGTGGTAGGATGCATTATCCAACACTATTAGGAATGGCCGCTCAAATTTTTTTAACAAATATTCTTCAAACCATTCTTCAAAAATATTTGCATCCATATTTCCATGGTAATCACCTGTATTCTTTGTGGATGAAAAAATTAAACTAGCGTCAGGAATAAAACCCTCATCATTACCAGCATGAAGTATAATATAGCGTTTACCATTACCGGATCGACTAGAAAAATAACATTTCGTGGTGCCATCTTGCCAGAATGATTTTGACATATTTCTTTAGCGAAAATCCAAGTCTCATCTAAAAATACAACTTGCCTCGGACTATCAGACGTTTTATTGTTCATGTATTTTCTTAAAAAATGCCACCGTTTTGAAACAACATTAGAGAGTTCACACAATACTTGTCTATTATTTGTCCTTTTATATCGAAAACCTAAATGTTTCAGCATTCTCCACAAACTTGTTAAACTATTATCACACAGTTCCTTATCTTTTATTTTTTGTAACACATATTATACAATATTTTTGTACATTTATGTACATATTATATAATATTTTTAATTGCAAGTTTAATTGACTGGTGTAAATCTAAAGTTTTTGGAAGTCGACGATTCCTCTTGCTTACTTTATTTATTTCATCCTTACTCACTATTAATTCTTCGGAATGTCCTCTCTGAGATACCGCAAGCATCGCATGTACGTTTCTGAACTGCCACAACAGATGTCAATGGACCCATATTATTTTTTCCCAAATTGAAATTACTTTCGACTTTTAAAACTAAACGCCGTTCTTCTAGAGATAACACTCTACGTTTTGACAGTATTTTATTTTCTTCCAAATTACTCAATTTGCTTTAAAGTACTGCTTCACTCCACTACTATAAAAAATAGATACTTATATACAACTACTACACTCTAAAAAGGACGAGTGTTGTACAACAAACGATACAATCAAACACAAATTATTTAACAGCCAATGCTAAACAAACATAAACACTGCATTGATTGTGATTTCAAAAACCGTTCGCATGTTTTAAATAAGATATTTGCTGATTATATATTTTGTTAAACTATTAAATAACACCAATACAACCCACGACCATCAATTAATTTTTAACGATAAACAGAAAGGAAATATGATGACGTTTGAATTTGATCTTTGTCGATGACAGTGTTGTTAACAGAAACAGTATAAATATTTTTTCAATGATTGTGTGGATTTAAGAAATACATTGCCAAACAAATTTAAATTTTTAAAGTAACAATAAAACAGTGAAAACTTTGTTTTCAAATTTCCACAAAAATTTATTTTAGCTCTTATCACTACAGCTGTTTCGGCTGATTGCTTTTCTCAAGTGATCTATTTTTGGCATGCGTTTACACTTTATAGTCTCTAATGAAATATGTTGAGGAGGGGAGGGAGAACTGTTTGTCTCGAGTTGGCCATTCAGAATTATATCTGTGTTTTTTAATTTGTTGATTTCCATAGATTCTAACAAGGATAGCTTAAGGCCTTTATTTTGAATGTGAAGAATTTTAAATTCGTCGTTAAAAGAATGATTGTGATCTAGAAGGTGAAGTGCGTATGTAGAATATGTTTTTCTATTATTGAAAGCCCTTTTATGTTCTGCTATTCGTTTGTTAAAGTTTCTACCAGTTTGACCGATGTAAGTTTTTGGGCAGTCGCCACATTTAAGTTTGTACACACCACTGTGTAAGTGTTTTTTATTTTGGCTCTTGTTGTTTTTGATATATTTGCCTAGGTTGTTATTTGTTCGGAAACCTGGTGTTATTCCTTTCTTTTTTATGTGTTTGGCTATTTTTGTTGTAATTTTGCCTGTATATGTAATCGAACAGAAGGTACTGGGTTTTTTCTCTGGTGGTAGAAAAACTAATTTCAGGGCTTTCTTGTGTAGTTTTTGTGTAGTTTTATTAATTTTTTGTACATTGTATCCGTTGTTTACGGCTATTTGCTTAATTATATTTAATTCTGTCTCAAAGTTGTATTTTGACATCGGAATTTCTGTTAATCTATGTAACATACTATGATATGCTGCCAGTTTATGTTGTGTTGGATGGGATCATGAATTGTGTATAGTCGTGTCAGTATGGGTAGGTTTGTGAAATATGGAGAAGTCCTGTTTGTTTTTAAATCTGATAATTTTTAAATCTAAAAAATTTATAGATTGATTTTGTTCTGTTTCTATTGTAAATTCAATGACTATGAAGTGAATTAATATACGATAAAAATTGGTTGAGTTGCCTGTTAGTTCCTGTGAAACATACTAAAACGTCGTCTACGTATCTCCACCAATATCTTCACAGCGTGTATAAAGGAGATTACAATTATTATGGAACATGGTATTTATTCCTTATTTTTCCAATAATATGTTCTTGTCAAGGCATAACTTTGATTATTGGGTAAACCTACATTATACGATACGTCAGAAGAAATTAAAAAAAAATTAACATGTAATAAATTTACTGTTTAAATAAATATTCCGCACTCGTACTATTGCAATAAAATATTAAAACCAATAAACGATAATTTGTTAAGCAGTGCTGATTGAAACAACAGAGCAGTAAAATGTTATTCATAGAGGCAGTGTTAAATATATCGCCACTTATCTGGTCCGCTAGTACTAAAGTTACCAGCATTTAATTGCAAAGCGGTCTTCTTAGGTGGAAAATATTTTGTGGTTTTAACCCTTTGGAAACTAAATTAAGTATTTGACAATTTTGTTTAAATGTCACTGATATACTTCTAAAGTCAATTTGCCATCGTCGGCTTTTTCTCATTGAGACCACTGCCGACCATTGGCGTAGAAATGAAGAAAAAGGGAAAGTTCATCAAACGCATATTTGGAGAAAAATCATAGCAAAGTTTAGCAAGTTTTACTAATTTTTGTTTTCAATTTAAAAAGAAAAATGGTTTCTCTATATCTGTATATTGGTATCACTTTGAAAATTGTCAAATAAAAAATTAATGATTTCAAATTAAAACTTGTTAATTTTAGTTATTGATAAGAATATTTTGTCGGACTGTAGATTAAAACTAAAACTCTTTGTTCTTTAGCTTTATTTTATACACAATGCATACTACTTAGACATTGCACATTTCTACCATGTGGTTCGGCACCATAACCTATACATCTTAACCTTTATTTTTAATCATCTGTCATTATGATTCACTCAGTGACACAGAACATCACACAAAAGATTAAGGGAAGTATTACAATTTACACCCTTTCATACTTTCCTTAATTATGTGCAAAATAAAATCTTCATTATTCATTTATAAGCGAACAAACAAATAAATATACAGTACAAAATAAGAAGCAAACTATTTAACAATAAAACAAACTTCAAAGAAAGTAGAAAAAAATTAGAATCAGATAAGAAATCATAATCTAAGAGTATTAATAAAATTGGCTACTAAATTGACTCCAGACTGCAATGTTGTCGATACTTCAAAATTTCTTTAAGTATAAGTAATATATACAAAGTTGCATTAATTCATTAGTGAAGACTCCATTGAAATCTTAAGTACGTAATTAATGAATTTATATATTTTTAAGAATATTTTCATATTATCTTTCTAAGAGTGTCATTGACTAACAATTGAATACTAAAGTAGAGAGAACATTTTCATAATATATAAACTTCGAAAGCCGGTCTCTTTGATAGCATTAGGAGGAGTGTTTATATTGGAAAATTGTGCCTAGATAGACATACTTCTTCTTCTTAACGTGCCCTATCAAGTCCCCTTGACGTTGGCGATTAACATGGCGAAACTGTCTCTGTCTCGAGCTATTCTAAATAGTTGTTAGATAAACATACAGTGATCCAAATGTAAGGTTATCATTTTTTTACTTTTAAGATGGACCAAGGGAATTAACGAGTCGAGACTTACAGAAATTGCCTTTAGAAATAGGGTCGTCTCCACCAAGAGGAAGCAAATATTTGTGACCCATACACACTAACTAGAAATGGAATGGCTCTTACTAACTATTCGGAAAGGTCAGTTGCAGACTTTATACCAATACCAGATAAAGCAACTCTGTTAAAAGTTTAAGACTGAACTCTTCTTCTAGACTGAACCTAACCTAACTTATAAGGTCCAGAATGATTGCCAACGTCCAATGAGGATATGGCACGGGAATCAGAAAGAAGACTATAGACTAGGCGGCATCTGTAGAAATTCAGACCATAATGGAAATTTTCGAGGGAAGCTATTTTTTTGCTGGAATCCCTTCAGGATATGCCCAGTATCGATAATCACGATATGCGCCAAACCCTGTGCTAAATTTTTTATTTAACAAAATCTGAAAAACAATGAAAATTTCTCATTTTTTGCTCCTATTTTCATTTATAATTCGAAAACTATTGATCTTAGTGAAAAAATTATAAGTGGTTAAAAGTTTCGTTATTAAATTTTACACAGTATTTTGTTAGCTAGAAATTGAAAATTTAATGGTTATTGTTGAAAAAATAGCAATAATTGGAAAAAAGTACAAAAAAATGAAGTTAATTCTTTAAATGTTTTCGACTTTCTAAACTTGACTTACAAAGTTCCATATTCGCTAGAAAAACTTTTTAATATTTTTAAAACGTGTGCTAAATTTTGGTTAAGATCGGTCGGATAGGTTTTGCATAATATTTTGCAATCCAGCTACTGGAAAAAAATCGCAAATTTTCAAATTCATAGTAGGCCCTAAATAAGGCCCTCAGATAGTTGCAATTTTTTTTTTTACATATAAAGGAAGTCTCACACTTTCAAACGCTTTTTGTAAAATTTAAATCGGTTTACTAGGAAAGCCTATAATTTTTTTTAAAGTTATAAACATTTTTTAGGCTTATAAACAAATTAAATAACTTTACGAGCTTTAAACATATCAATTTCAAAATGTATACACTTAAAGAACATTAAAAGACGCTTCTTTTAAAAAACAAAAAGATACATTCGGCTTACTGGTTGCCGAGATATTGAAGGTCAAAGTTGGCATACATTTGCCGTGTAACCATAAGTGATAGAGGGCTCGTTTTTAAACAAATACCCTCGTCTTGTCAAATACTTTTTATATGAAAAGTTTTACGTAATGCGCTTTACGGCAATATCCATAAAAAAGACAAATAAAAAACCGTTTTCGCGTAATATGTCGCTCGGAATGCATGAGAGGTGGTGATGAGGGACATTCACTTCAAATGTGAATCGGCGAGTATCAAGTATATATTAGCCTCAGATAACAAGCCAATTTTTATAATTGCAGAGGATATTGATGTTCTGGTAATATTTTTTACAAAAAGTAACTGAAAATAAAAATATTTTTTTCTGGAAACCTAGCAAAGAAAAAAAATCGGAAGAAATTTATGACTACAACTCTTTCAATAATGCACTTAAAATAAGTGAATCTACGAAATCTTCGTTAAAAAATTTAGTGGGCTTTTTACACGCATTTTCTGGTTGTGATACAACCTCTGCATTTTTTTATCAAGAAAAAGCAAAATTGTTAAATTGGTTTCAACAAATAATGATATTAATTACTATTAAACTGGGAATAAGCCACAATTAAAGATAAAAATACGTTTATTGACGTTTCAATTTCCACTTCGGAAATCGTTCTCAAAATACAAACAGTCAATTTTACTGTTTGTATTTTGAGAACGATTTCCGAAGTGGAAATTGAAACGTCAATAAACGTATTTTTATATTTAATTGTGGCTTATTCCCAGTTTAATAGTAATTAATTCACAATGCCACAAGAAAATAGCTTCAGAACAATAAATAATGATATATGGCAAGAAGCAACCATTTTTAATGAAAAAAGTGCCACTAAGGAAGAAATTAAACGCAGCGGATGCAAAATTATATCGGCATTGTATATGGGCCACTCAAAGTGCGATTTAACATTGAATAAAATTCTCTACTTGTGCTTTAAAAAGGTTGCAAAAAATAAAAATTTTAAATTGTCCATGCTGCCACCTACACAATCTGCAGCTGAGCAACACTCGCTTCGTGTATATTTCCAAGTACAGCAGTGGCTTGGAAATAACCTGAATGCTACTGAGTGGGGGTGGGAACTAACTCAAAATGGTCTTGAGCCAATACAAACTGAGCAAGTATTACTACCTGACTCATTATTCAGAAATATTAGTTGCAAATGTAAAAAACTTTGTACAAAAACATGCAGTTGTATCAAACATGGTCTCAAATGTTCTGACTATTGTCTTCACTGCAATGGTCAAACATGTAAAAATATTGATCACAATAAAATATTGGAAGAAGTTGAACGAGATATGGATATGGAGTCGATGGATTCCTTAGATTTTTTGGAGGCACAAGATATAGCTACAGATGAAGGAGAAGAAACATTAAATTTACAGATCGAGGATGAAGATATTGAAATGGAAAATGAAGGTTTTGAGGAAGAAATAAAACCTGAAGATTCTTGTCCTTCCAAAAAAAGAAAAAGACTTAAAAAAAATTATTGAAGATTAAGTCAAAATAAAGATTATTTATGAAAGAAAATTTTTGTTTCATTCGCCTTTGTTTTAACAATTTAAATTATTTATTAACAATTTATAAATACATATTTGTTTACTAAAAGTAACAATTTACTTCAATGTATAAATTGCAAGCTCAAAAAAAAAACAATTTCGAGCATTACACAGCAGTATAATAACACGTCAATATACAATATACACGTCACTTTCGAATCAAAATATATTCTCAAATCAAATAATGTCATTATTATGATAAAACTGTAGAAATAAATTATTTTTAATGTTAATTATTTTAAAATGTTTGATTTTTACAAAAAAAAAATTCCTTCGTTTTAACAATTCAAATTATTTATTAACAATTTATAAATACATATTTGTTTACTAAAAGTAACAATTTACTTTACAAGCCCTTACAGATTTTGGAGCACTTTACTTTTGTTTATATTTCAAAACCCGAAATTAAACAAACTGATGATCCCCTACTTGATACTCGCCGATTTACATTTGAAGTGAATGTCCCTCACCACCACCTCTCATGCATTCCGAGCGACATTTTACGCGAAAAACGGTTTTTTATTTGTCTTTTTTATGGATGTTGCCATGAAGCGCATTACGTAAATCTTTTCATATAAAAATTATTTGGCAAGACTAGGGTATTTGTTTAAAAACGAGCCCTCTATCACTTATGGTTACACGGCAAATGTATACCAACTTTGACATTCAATATCTCGGCAACCAGTAAGCCGAATGTATCTTTTTGTTTTTTAAAAGAAGCGTCTTTTAATGTTCTTTAAGTGTATACATTTTGAAATTGATATGTTTAAAGCTCTTAAAGTTATTTAATTTGTTTATAAGCCTAAAAAATGTTTATAACTTTCAAAAAATTTATAGGCTTTCCTAGTAAACCGATTTAAATTTTACAAAAAGCGTTTGAAAGAGTGAGACTTCCTTTATATGTAAAAAAAAATTGCAACTATCTGAGGGCCTTATTTAGAGCCTACTATGAATTTGAAAATTTGCGATTTTTTTCCAGTAGGCTGGATTGCAAAATTATTATGCAAAACCTATCCGACCGATCTTAACAAAATTTAGCACACGTTTTAAACATATTAAAAAGTTTTTCTAGGCGGAATATGGAACTTGTAAGTCAAGTTTAGAAAGTCGAAAACATTTAAAGGATTAACTTCATTTTTTTGTACTTTTTTCCAATTATTGCTATTTTTTCAACAATAACCATTAAATTTTTAATTTCTAGCTAACAAAATACTGTGTAAAATTTAATAACGAAACTTAACCACCTATAATTTTTTCTCTAAGATCAATATTTTTCGAATTATAAATGAAAATAGGAGCAAAAAAATGAGAAATTTTCAATTGTTTTCAGATTTTGTTAAACAAAAAATTTAGCACAGGGTTTGCGACTGGCGCATATCGTGATTATCGATACTAGGCATATCCTGAAGGGATTCCAACAAAAAAATAGCTTCCCTCGAAAATTTCCAATCCAAAACAGATCCCGCCTAGACTACTACTCTTAAACGCTACAAAAATCAGAAATAACATAGAAAAAGTATGGTTAACTGGCTAGCATTTGAAAAAGATATTAAGCATGGAATATTCTCCATTCGCTTAGCTCGGGCATATTTTGACAGATTCATTATCTCAAACCTACAACACAAAAATTCCTACTTCTCAGTATTAATAGCTTAAATATACTACTATTGCAGACTTCTTCCTTTAAAAAAAGAAGAATTATTCCAAATAGTGGAAGTGTATACTAAACCCATAACATTTTCCCTGTATATTTAAAATCCCAGTATATTAAAATATTTGAGTTGTTAGAATTGAACATATTGTAGTAAATATTTGTATTATTCGCGTAGTTTATTTTAGCTAATATAGTTTTATTGTTCCATTATTTTTGTTTAATTCTTTGTTAGTTCTTCTTCTTCTTCTTCAGGTGCCATCTCCGCTACGGAGGTTGGCAATCATCATAGCTATCTTAATTTTTGAGGCAGTAGCTCTAAATAGTTGTTTTGAGCTGCATCCAAACCATTCTCTCAGGTTCTTCAGCCATGAAATTCGTCTTCTTCCGATGCTTCTTCTGCCATCTATTTTTCCTTGCATTATGAGTCGCAGGATGCCATACTTATCGCCCCACATCACATGTCCGAGATACTGTAGCTTTCTTTCTTTAATTGTAAGTTCAATTTCCTTCTCTTTGCCTATTCTTCTGAGTATTTCATTGTTTGTAACTCTATCTACCCAGGAAACCCTCATAATTCTTCTATAGGTCCACATTTCAAAGGCGTTAAGTCGTCTCATGGTATCTAGATTTAACGTCCATGATTCCACTCCATAATATAGTATACTGTATACGTAACATTTTGTTAGGCGTACTTTAAGAGCTAATGTTAGATCTTTGCCACATACTACCTTTTTCATTTTTATAAAATTAGAACGTGCTTTTTCGATTCTGACTTTGATTTCTGCCGTGTAGTCATTATTTTCTGTTATAAGTGGTCCTAGGTAAGTGTACTTTTTTACTCTTTCGATCTGCTGGCCCTCTACTATCAAGATTTCGTTAGTATTATAGTTGTTTTTACAAATTTGTTATGTATAACTTTGTTAGTTCTATTTAGTTAATTAGTTAGTTTCTATTTTGAATTTTATTATTAGAGATAGTCAAAGTTTTCCATTTGTTCTATCAGATAATGCGTTGGTAAGTTTTTCTTGAATAAATATAAATATGATAAATGTTCTTTAAAAGTTAATATTTTTAGATGAGTAAGGATGCTGTTAAATTACGAAGTAATCAAACTGCACAAAGATTTATTCAAAACACCAACCATTTTTGTTTAATTATTTGCCGATTCGGCGTAGGTGGATCAATAAAATATATTTATAAAATTATGTAAATATGTTCTTAATAACAAAAACATTTCAGTTAACATCCAGTTCAGTTTGACATGGCGTCCAAAAATTAAATAAAAGCTGTGATAAAAGTTACAGTAATTTAGTTTATATCGTTAAGTTGCTCCAAATGTAGGCAACCAACTTAACTTTTTGTTAGGATTTAGTTGGAGTTTCTTGAGAATATTTTTAATAAACGTTTATTATTTTCCAGTTAATTTATTATTTTTTAAAAGTGATGATAATAATGCTGAATAAGAAATATTTCAAATGATATTTAATCATAAAACGTACTTAATATTGTGTTATTGTATAATCCTCATAATAAAGTACGTTAGATAAAAAAGTTAAAATCCCGGGCCGTCCAAAACTAGTTTCTAATAGGAATAATAGAAGATTATGATTTGTTTTAATTATATTTTTGATGATATTGGATATTTTTGATGAATGATATTTTTGAATTATAATATGAATATTATGATATTTTTTATCTAACCTACTTTATAACACAATATTAAGTACGTCCTGTGATTAGATATTATTTGAAATATTGCTTATTCAGCATTATTATCATCACTTTAACAAATAATAATAAATTAACTGGAAAATATTAAATATATTCTCAAGAAACTCCAGCTAAATGCTAACAAAAAGTTTAAGTTGGTTGTCTACATTTGGCGCAACCTAACGATATAAACTAAATTACCGTAACTTTTTTTATAAAACATATTTTTTATATATATATAATAGAAACTTACATTCTATGTACATGCTATAAATTTCTAATTCATAGTATAAGTTTGCAAAAGAGGTCGACAAAATACTCTAATGAAATGCGCTATGAGCACGTGTGCTTGGTTGTATAATAATTTCCAGCCACTTCTAGGCTGTCAAAAAGTAACTAACTTCGTAAAAACATAATTACTAAAATCACTAGACAGTTCGGACTGGCATTAGCGAACCGAGTATAACATCATTGATCAAGAAAACGAAAGACGGATTTAATAAAGTCAGAAACCGTCTGCTATTGGATGTGCCATTTAAGCTACGGTTTGTTAGAACAGTGCGCAGCGCACAGCATACACGTACAGCAGAATCTGTTGTACTCGACTCACGGCAGTTTTGGGTGAGTCGGTTTGTTAAAGTCGTATGGCATACGTAGATTCTGTTGCGCTGAAGTTTAAAAATTAGTTCCAAGTGTGTTCGCATAAAAGTTGTACGTTTAGAAAAATGACAATGACTTCTCGCAAACATAACGCAATATGTTAATTCTCCAAGAAGAGAAGGAAGAACAAGGGTTAATAATGTCATATCTAAAAAAAAGTTATTTCATGTCGTAATACAGAAGGTGCTTGTCGAAAGAAGATTGTTTTAAAACAAGGACAAATTTTGAGAATATTTTGGACTTTCCAGGGATTTAATTGAAACTCTTACTAATTATAACTGATGATATTACTAAAAAACCCTACAAAAGAAGACATCACCTAATTATTACTGTAGCGAGATTAAATAAAACGAGCGGTTCGAATTTATATAAATATATTTATTTATAACTTTACAGTTCGGTACTATCTTATCAACTCCACTTACTCCTAAGGTCGTTACATATATATACCTAAGTTACTATGTGCTAGAAGTTCCCACCTCTAATTCGCGCACGTGACCGATTGTTCTCTTGCCTTCGAGAGATCTGGTGATGATTCTGGAAGCCGTTTCGAGATGCAACCGTTATATGAGTCATGCCGAAAGCATGTTCGTAACATTACTAATAATTATACACCTAATTATAACTATTACAATAATAATAACTATATAAAAATACAATTATATTTCGGTATAGACATGTACGCTGTGAGTTCAGCTCAACGCTTGCGTCCAAATCAAATCGCAGTTGATTCCAGCACATACCGTCGACATACACGGCTATCGCTATGCAGGGCGCTCAGTTGAGCATTGTTCGGTGGCAGAACAAACCGTTATCATAGAGAACCATTCCTTTGATTTTGACGAACGTGCGCGGCGTTCGACTGACTGTGTCGATCGTTCACTGTTCTAACAAACCATAGCCTTACATAGACAATATTCAGGATTATTTTCAGTACGAATTAAAATCAGATTGCTCAATATTCACAGCTGAATTGGTAGCCATTGTCAAGGCGGTAGATTGGGTAAATAATAGAACATTATATTTCGAAGGGGATCCTTCATACTCACAGGCCCTCCTACTCGCATTAAGATACTTTTCTAAAAACATATTATATTTTAACAGACTAATTGAAGGCCTTAATGTGAAACAATGACAAGCCACACATGAGTAAATGAGTATAACATGAGGGTTAAAGTAATAGTATAACAAGCCACCAAAAATTTATTTCAGCCCTTCGTTAATAGATGGGGCGACAAACATATGATAACAGTGTTGCATAGATCTAGTTTGTCTTAGTATCTACTCGACAGACATAATGACAAGCCACATCAAAATGGCGAATATGGGCGGAAGCGATGCGGATGTTTCTGTGAGTTCTGACGATTCTAGCGAGAAAAATACTGAAATTCAGTCGACATTCGATGACAGTGACCGTGATCCTGACTATGTACAATCTAGAAGTGACTCAAGTGATGAAAATACAGCGGTATGTAATTTGTTTGTTAAATGTGGCTTGTCACATTATTACCATTCAAGATTAAAGTATGATTGTTGTTGCTTGTGATATGGCTTGTTATATTATTGCATTTTGTTGTAGGATAATGAACAAGGTCCGTCAAGAAAAAGGACAAAACCAAACACACTCGACAAAACCCCAACAAGCCGATGGAGACAAAGAAATGAACACTGTTATTCAAGATCAAAAAGAAAAATTCGACGAAATTTAGGACAACCATATGTAAGCGACAAGACAAAAAAAATGTGCCTGGTCGAGAATTGGGACCGCCTTGCAGTTGCACTAAGAAGTGTAGGGAAAAGCTTCAGGGCCACGAGAGCAATATTTTTAACGAGTTTTGGAACCTTGGTTCATGGGAGTTACAAAATAGCTACTTATTCGGATGTATAGATATTGTTAAGAAGAAAAGGTCATACCAAAAGAAGCAAAAACATCAAGAATCGCATAGAAAGAGCAATGCAGTCTACTCCATTAATGTTAATGGTGAAACTACACGTGTCTGTAAAACAGAATTTTTAAATATCCATGGACTTCAAGCTTCTAAGGGCAGAGTAAATAACATTGTTCGCAAGAAGATAGAAGAAAATCTAGTGCCAGAAAGAGACAACAGAGGAAAGCATACAAACCGTGTGAACAAAATATCTGATTCGGAATTACTAAGTGTTAAAAACCACATACATTCGATTCCAAAGTATCAAAGTCATTACAGTCGACAAGAGAACATGAATAAAGTTTATCTGGACCATAACATGAGTATAGCCAGTCTCTATTCGGATCGATATGTCCCTTGGTGTACAGAAGAGGGAATTAAACCAGTTAAGGAGCATACTTACCGTAAGATATTTTGTACAGAGTATAATATTGGATTCAAGCTGCCAAAATCAGACACTTGTAAGATATGCGACGAAATTAATATCCAAATAGAGTCAGCAAAATCAGAAAGAAAAAAAGATTATAGCGAATTAACAACAAGACTTAACTTGCACAAGTGTAAGGCTCAGGCAATGCAACAATTACTGAAGAGCGAAACAGCCCGGTCAAAAATTATTGATAAGAAGATATGTGTTATATCGTTTGACTTGCAGCAAGCCTTACCGATTACCAAATTAACCACTGGTCCTGCATTTTATTGCAGGAAAATCTGGATGTATAATCTAGGAATCCATGATTGTACGGAAGACGCTGGTCATATGTTTGTCTGGACGGAAAACATTGCAAAAAGAGGAAGTAATGAAATTGCATCAATACTCATAAAATTTGTAAGCTCAAAGATAGGTGAAGTAGAACATCTCGTTTTCTTCACGGATAATTGTCCCGGGCAAAACAAAAACTGGCTTTTAATGTCTTTATGGTTCCAGCTAGTGAAGGAACAAAACTTTAAGTCTATTACACACCATTTTTTAGTCAGCGGACACACTCACCTTCCCTCCGACAGGGATTTTGCTCTTATAGAAAAACGACATAGACAGTATGCTCCGCTTGTGTACTCTCCTGAGGAGTGACATAAAATTATAAAAGAATCTAATAAAAAGAAGCCCTTCAACTTAACTATTATGAAGCAGGAAGATTTTCTCAATGTACAACCACTCTTAGAGAACATTAAAAAGAGTACTCGCACTGATGACCAGCAGCCTTTGGATTTTTCCAATGTTTTTCCTTTTTATTCAAGAGTGATAACACAAAAGCATTTTACGTTAAGCATTCTGTGAATGGTACCTACAACCCCGTTACTGTTGTCAAGAAGGGACGTCCAAATGTGCTTACTGTATCTGCTTTACAACAGAAGTATATTGAGCCCATTCGGATTGCAAAAAAGAAAATCGAAATGTGAGGTCATTATTACCCTACATACCTTCAGTGTATCATCCCTTCTACAATAGTTTACGAGAGGATGTCAGTCCTGATGTTGTTGATGAGGTCGCCGAGCTCATTGATTAAATAAGATTTTGGGTATATATTATTAATGTAATAATGTGACAAGCCACATTTTTTTTAAATAAAGATCGTTTTTTTCTCAAGTTTGGAGTAATTTTATTAATATTGTTGTAACTATAGTTCCATATGGCATGATGCATCGACATATATAAACTAAAACAACAAAAGTTGTTACTGGGTTTTTTAATATTATTTTTAACATTCAAAGTCAAATATCTCACTTTTACCTTTTTGAGGCTTGTCATTGTTTCACATTAAACCCTTCAATTATTGTAGCCGCGCTTGAAAAGCTAAGGTTCCTACGTTCTCCAAGAAGAATTGGTAGCTTTGTTTGGATAAAAGTTCACTATAATATTCCAGGTAATGAAAAAGTAGACCATTTGGCTAGAGACGCTACTTTATTGGGTCTAGAATATAACGAGTTGCCCAAATGGGATTTAATTGTAGCTATAACCAATTGGCTGCCTTGTATGCTGGCTACCAGCTGGTTGGCAATGTATTTGAAAGATTGGTTGATATCATAAATGATTTGGCCTCACACAACTTTGGCTTTTAAAGGTCATAGAGTACTTCTTTAAAATGAGCTTATTTCATTGATGTCAGAAACTGTTTTCAACGAGATTATAAAGAAAAATTTTACCAGCTATGTACATACTATACTATAATGCTGTATTGCACCATACAGCACATAGTTGGATCTAAAAATTGTTCTTTATAGTAAGATTTACGAATATACCCGTACTTTAGAAAAACATTTTCTTGTTTTTTTAACAAATTCAGGAACGACAGGGGAAATATTAACATATATTATACTCAAAGAACTAGGAAAATTTACATTTAAATACTACGTGACCAAGGCTACGATATTGGTTATAATATGGTAAGGGAATAAAATACTGAAATAGGTGCACCCACGAACAATTTACTGTCAACTGAAATAGGTATGAATTTGATATTAAATCTACTTCTGGACAAAGTATGGAAAGACGTACGTCCACTAAAACGTTGGAGAAAAGCTAACTCCAAAGATTGGGTAATAAATGTCGCAAAAAGGGGGTGTGCTGAGGGTTTGACTTATGAGATAAAAAGACCAGCAAAATTGCCAAAACCAGTTAATTGTTCAGAGTGCTTTACAAATGTGAAAGTTATTTCAGCGAAGATTACAGACAAAGACAGTGTCGTGATTATTGAAAGTTATATAGGCCAGAAAATTTTCTTACTGCACGTATTAAGACGGAGTCACCAACGAGAGTCGTTGCGGTTCGTCGAAGTTTAAAAAAACCACGTACATTTTCCAAAAAGTGTTACTTTTCTTTGAATAGTCAAGACATACAGGTATTTGAGAAATTTTTTTGCACTTTGTATATCAGCGTCGTTAATACAAGATATAATAAAAACTGATATTCGAGGCTGTTATGCAGATACGGATAAAAGAGGCAAGCATACACCTCCAAATAAAACAAGCAGTGAAAGCCGAAAAATCGTAAAGGCTCATATTGAGTTTTTTCCAACCATGGGCCCACATTATATTCACCAAAGTTCAAAGCGTAGATATTTGGACAAAAATTTAAGTATAAGAAAAATGTACCAACTTTATATAAATGACTGTGAGCAGAAGAAACTGAAAGGTGTTTATAACACGATATAACGACTATAATTTAAGCTTTTTTGTTCCTAAAAAAAGATCAATGTTTAGTTTGTAGTAAATATGATAAGGCTAATCCAAAACGGACAAAGATCGTTACAGAGAACATCAGAAAAGAAAAGAGGTATGTGATATTGAAAAACAAAATGATAAGAAAAGATCTAATAAACAACGGGATTTTCTTTCAATTACTTTCGATTTATAGGCCATACTACAGATTCCAAGTAGATTGACTGGACAACTATATTATTCTTGAAAATTATGCGTCACAATTTGTGTGTATATGAAGCCGCATTACCAAATGCAGCTTACTGTTTTGCCTGGTACGAGAAAGCTGAATAGAAAGCAATCTCCACCACTTATCAACATGTGTTCCAGAATATGTAAGTGAAATAAGTTTATTTTCTGATACCTGCTGAGGACAGAATCATAATCAGCATATTACAGCCTTACTATTATGGGCTGTTCAAAACATGGACCATTTAAATATTATTGAACACAAATTTTTAGAGTCTGGACATTCCTATATGGAAGTTCAAGAATTAGATTCGTGAAAGGACAGACAAACAGAAACTATTTTAATTATGACATGTCAACAAACTTCAATTATTTCCTTACTGATACTGCACGACAGTCAACAAGAAAAAAAGCACGCCAAGTTATCAACTAATACAAACAATCTTGAAGAACTTAAGCGAATTTATGATGCACATTTGCCAATTAGCATAGGAAAAAAGATTTGGTACAGTTATGTGATAAGGGAGTGATACCGGAGGAATATCACGGGTGGTATCGTAATTTGAAAATGGGAAAATGATGTTACAGACATCTTGCCAGAGCCTGCTTTCAGTGACGAATCGGACGAGGAAGCCTCATAATAATAATATTGTTATTATTATATTCGAAATAAATACGTTTTTTTCTATAAAACTGCCTATCATTTATTAAATAATAACTATAACTACAAACAGCTGTTAATCAAATTTTCAGGGAAAACCAGTTAAATGTCATAAATATCGACTAATACCTTAAAAAATTGCTATTACCCAATAAAAGCCTCATATCTCGATCATAAAACTGGAAAATATTATACTTGGTTTATTATATTTGTGTTAAATATGTTATTTGAAGAGTAACTGATTTATGTAGATTAACAGGTAAAACCAGGTAAGTGATAGCATTTCCAACTTAAATTTAGGATTAGTCGGATAGGTGCATCTTTCACTAGAATACATAATATCAAAAACAAGCTGACTGCGTAATTTTACGATAAAAAACTAAACTTTAAAAACGTTTTTTCTCGATTTCGGTATTCCGACATTTACCTGGTTTTCGTAGTATACCAACGATATATTTGTATATTGAGAAACTTGTTTCCACATCAAATAATGTAACAGGAGCATATTTTAAATTTACAAACATATTGTTGTATTTTTATTAATTCTAATTTATAGTTCTTAATTTAATTTATTAAAGGTTCAATATTTATAACACTCACGAATTTATCAAATCTTTATTAATACTAATTTATTTTACAATAATTTATTACGACGTACATTTAAATACGCGAGTCCCGAATTTATCTTCTTACTAACTGCTCAATAAAATCCATGGTATTTATATATAAAATGCCGTTATCTCTAAAAGTCTGGGGATGCACCTATGACGTTACATCCATTAGGTGACTCATTCAGCAGGTCTCGAAAAGTCAATCGCATTCTGGTAAATTCAGAGAGTCGTCGCCGACGGCATTCTTAGTAACTGAACTGGTTATCCGACCCTTTTGTAGAATTCGCTAGTATCTGACCTAGAACATTCGTGAATGATTAAATATATTTACAGTTTTTATACGTCATAATATTTATTATTGTAACAATATTTAGTACTACATCTATTTCTTCGTAAAAATTACCAACAAAAACATCAGTTAACTCAGCAAGTTTCTGTATTTTTTTAATTATTGTTTCAAATTTTTGAAAAATATCTTTTCCAGTGTCAGCTTTAACCTTTTAAAGCTGACTGGTCTATTTTCTTTTATTAAGACTATTCTTTTTAGCAGAGATTGGGAACTTTCATCCGTTAAAGCTAGAACCGATTCTGGTGGAAGGGGAATATTTGGAAGCATTTCTTTCCTCATTTATTTATTTCCTTCTTCTTTGATATCAGGGATTTACAAAAGGAAACTTTTTTCTAATTTCTTTTGTAGCTCTGTTAATTCCATTTGCTAAACAACTAATGTGTATTAAGTTGGTATAAAATAGTTTTAAATTTTGGTCCTGCCTTGACCACATATAGAGCAGCTTCGGAAAAAAAAGCAATAATTTTATGGCTAGGAATAGCTGCAGGAAGGAAAAAAATTTATATTTCTTCTTGTCTTGTACAAAACGTGATTTTGTTGCAGAGTTGGTTTTTTAATTTATTTGCATGGAATTAAATAGGATTTTGATAAGACCTGATCGCTTAAAACATCAATCATTAAATGAGCGATATATCTTCCTGGCGAACCATGGGTTTCGTCAACAAACACGCAGAAGTAATTTAATTAATATTGGTTTTTATATTATCTATTACTGAAGAGTACAACGAGTTGAAATGAGTCCTTTCACTTGGAATATTCAATTTACAATATTTTTTAAAAAACAAAGTTAAGTTTTCATTGGATAATTTTAAAAGTGGTATATTAGAAGATATTAATACACGATACAAGTCTTAATTAAAAATATCTTGTTTGTTTCCTTTTTTCGAACTTAACCGAAAAGACTAGAAACCAAAGCTTGATAATTTTCTCCAGATTTAGTTTTGCCTTTTTTTGGCTAAATGTGACGCAGTTCTGACATGTTGATCTTTCTCAAATTTCTTTTCGCATTAAACCTCTAATACATTGTTTAATATAAATAACTACAATTAGATCCGATTTCTTTTTAATCTTAAACTAATATCATCAATACAAAAAATTCTATTCAAATAAATACACGTTTATTGCAAGACAATCACTGATATTTCAGCAATAGACAAAATATTATTCCCGTTTTATTAACGTTTTTTTGTGCAATCTAAAATATGTCAAATAACATATCAAATAAACATAGAAAAGTATTAAATATTTAGTATTTACAATTTTGCCACAAACTGAACAATAAACTTTGTCCAAATCAATAGATAGCTTTGTAAGGTATAATCCAAATAGCGACACTAGATATTTTCAGCATTTTAAAATCAAAATAATTAACTCAATTAAACAAACTCTGCTAACGATGCTTAGGTTTTCACTTTCACTTTTCAGAACAAAATGATTTGCTAAAGGACAATTCTGATTCATATCCCACGCAATAAACCTTTGAAACACCCTTTTATTACGAGATTGTAATCGGTTATCTGCTACAACAATACGAAGAATATTAGGTAGTATCTATAGGTTCTGTCGGTAATATTGAAGACTGAAATATTGAAATAAAATGAACATTGGAATATCCATAACCGCCTTTTGAGCCAGTGCATTTTTTCTTCTTGGCATCTCTGATGCGACTTCGTCTACGTTAATCACGCTACGCCACTGATATCAACAAACAATGCATTAATGAATATTAACTGATACGAACATTACTATACAATTAACGGCCTTGGAACTATTATCCAATAATTTAATTGTGTATTGTCCTTTTTAAGTAAGAATTGTAACAGTAATTATTTTTAAAAGTATTTTTTAGTTAAATTAACGGATTTTTGTATAATTTCTTGACGTAAATGTTTGTTTATCACGAGGATAGTGTACTTAGTACGTCCTTGGACGTCGTAGAACAGTTTCATGATAGAGGAGAATGGATCTCAGTAGATCATTTCTTTCTACCTCATGTAGATCCATTATCGCTAACTCACTGTTCTCTTAACTCAAGTTGTAAAAGTATATTACAGTTCCAAGTACAACGGCATTTGTTGACGGATATTATTGAATGCACTTCTAGCCTTTTCTATTCTAACCTCTAATTTCTTTGGTGGAATCGTTTGTTTCATTAATGTTTGCCCCTAAATAGTTATAATTCTGAACTCGTTGTATCGTCATATTATTTACGTGTAGATTGATGTATCTAATCTTTTTCTTTGATGAATTTTGTTTTCTTTATGTTTAGTGACAGACCAAATTCTTTACTCGCTGCAACAACCTTATCTAAATTTTTTTGTAGATCTGTAATATGTTCTGCTATTAGTATTGTATCATCAGCATATCTAATTTCACGTATGGGCAGGCCATTTATTCTTATGCCTGCTACTTCATCTTCTAATGCTTTTTTGGGTATTTTCTCTGAGTATGCATTAAACAGTGATGGCGACAAGACACAGCCCTGTCTAACACTTTTTTTGATTTTTATTGTATATTTTTAATTGATTTATCTTCAGCTTTTGATTATTAATTTATGATTCTTATATCGCTCCAGTGTGTCGCTGTTCTTTGTTCTCAGTAGTTTTTATTAATTGATTATGTTTCACTGTATCGAATGCCTTGTTATAATCTAGGTAGCAGACATAGATGTCCTGGTGTACATCTAAACATCTCTGTATTAGCATATTTACTGCATACAATGCTTATCTGGTTACTTGAGCATTTCTAAATCCGAACTGAGTTTGTCCAATGTCTTGTTCTTTTTAAATATTCTACGATGAATAATCTTTAGGAATACTTTTAGTATTTGGCATATTAGATTGATGGTACGGTGATCGCAAAGTAAGATACTAAAAAAAGTCAAATAAAACCATCATACGACCTTTAGCAACATATGGCGCAGAAACATGGATCATGACACAAAAAAAAAACAATAAACGATATTAATACTTTTGAAAGAAAGTTATTGAGAAACAATATTGGGGCCCATCTACAACAATGGTAAGTGAAGAATAAAGTTTAAACACGAGTCTTATCAATATTACAAAGAATCCTCTATAGCAAATTATGTAAAAATACAAAGTTGCACTGGGCAGACCACCTTATAAGAATATATAATAATAGTACCTAGTAGAACACCTAGTGGAACTATGGTGGGACTACAGACATTAGAAAAACCAAGGAAGTGGTGGATAGATGAAGTAAGAACCGATGCTAAAGAGATAATGAGAATGGATAACTATAGAAGAGTAGCCAAGGGATGCTTGGAGGCGGATGCTTTGAAAGGACAGAGCCTGACATGAACTGTAGTGCCATAGGAGAGATATTCTATTATATAGAGAGTTATAGTGTAATATAGTATAGTAAACTAAATGATTACTATATTTAAAATGTCATTAATAACGTCATTTGCTTTTAATATAACAAAATCAAACTTTTTTACTGAACATAAAATATATGAAATTAAATAATTTAGATTTCTTTTAAAATGAGCCATTTAATTCCAAGTAATTGGAATTAAATTTTAAATTTTAAAAATTGTTTGATACCCACTGATCATCGCGTAATTGCTAACCAGTCTTCTTATATGGCTTTTACTTTACCACACTTTCAAACTCGCCATAATTTTGCATAACTATCCTTCACAAGTTGTTCCACAAATGGTCTATCGGCTTAAGGTCTGGACTTTTAGGAAGCTAGGCTAGTAACATCATATTTAAGTTGACGTATTAAATTGTTTCTTTCCAAATAATGTGATTCAGTTATATATTCACGGAGTAGTTATTACTACTGATCTACAAGTATGCCCAGAACGGGCATGTGTGTAGACCGAATGGTCCAAAGTATAGCTTTGATAACAATTTTAAAACCAAAGGGATAATACTGGGAAAAGGTTCCGCCAGTAATGATAAACTCAAATTGGTATAGAAACAGCTCCAAAAACGAAAAAGGTACAGGAGCTAATATATAGTACAAAACCAAGGCCATAAATCCAGTTAGGATTGGGAACTATGGAGAAGGCAGAAGTTGGCCTGTAAACAAAGGTATTCTATGGAACTAATGTCAGCAAGTGGAGAATGACTCGATCGTGATTTACTTCGATAGTCAAGCAGCTCTAGAAGTTCTCAGCTCTATGCAGGTTGATTCAGAACTTGTGTGAGCACTGTTCGGGTACCCTCTTCTATGTTGGAAATCCGGATTCCAGGATAGAAAGGTTACGTACGCAATAAGAAGGCTCGTAAACTGACTCGAGAAGACATTTGTGCGCCATTAATTGACTCGAAAACCTACTTTTGGGTTGCGAAAACATACAAAACAGCAGCCTTTGATAAATGGGTGCGAAAAAATAGTTAGACGTAGTGTCAATCCAAAATTCGACATCAAGCTATTAAATGGCCAACACACAGAACATAGTGTAAAGCGGTATATACAGAACAATTTGAATACCGTTATTCAATCGGATGTAATTGACCAGGAGCTAGAAAATTACATACAGTTTCAAAAGACATACGAGAGAAATTTTTTAAACCACCAAAAATAAAGAAAAAATCGTGAATGACAAATGAGATTCTAGATATGATGGAAGAGAGGCGAAAGTTCAAAGATCAAGACATGTCATTATACAAAAGAATCGATAAAAAGATACAAAAAAGCTATTAGAATAGCTAAGGATACATATCTAAGAAAACAGTGTGATCACTCCAGTGAAATAAAACATCGCATAGGAAAAGCAAGATCAGCGTTCGATAATGATGAAGACTCTTTTCAGAAGTCACAATTTACCACTTGCTACCAAAATTTCTCTCATTAGATGCTATGATTTTCTACGTTATTATACGGAGTAGAGGCCTGGACACTTTCCGAAGCTTCTTTAAGAAAACTCGAGGCATTCGAGATGTGGTGTTACAGACGTATTTTGAGAATTTTATGGATCGTGTGACTAATGTTGAGGTCCTACGTAGAATAGGCAAGGAATGCGAGATTATTAACACCATCAAAGAGCGCAAACTAGAATATCTTGGCCATGTTATGTTACAACATTTTGTGGTGCCATCTTGCCAGGACGATATTAACTTTACGAAAATCCAAGTTTCATCTAAAAATACAACTTGCCTCGGACTATCAGACGTTTTATTGTTCATGTATTTTCTTAAAAAATGTCGCCGTTTTGAAACAACATTAGAGAGTTCACACAATACTTGTCTATTATTTGACTTTTTATATCGAAAACCTAAATGTTTCAGCACTCTCCACAAACTTGTTAAACTAATATCACACAGTTCCTTGTCTTTTATTGTTTTTTTTAACACAGCTCTAATTTTTCCATGTTCTTTGGCTTTATACATATTATATATAATATTTTTAATTGGAAGTTTAATTGACTTGTGCAAATATAAAGTTTTTGGTTGTTGACGATTTCTCTTGATTACTTTATTAATTCTTCGGAATGTCCTCTCTGAGATACCGCAAGCATCGCATGTGCGTTTGTGAGCTGCCATAACAGATGTCAATGGACCCATATTATTTTTTTAATATTGAAATAACTTTCGACCTTCAGAATTGAACGCCGTTCTTCTGGAGATAACACTCTACGTTTCGACTGTATTTTATTTTCTTCCAAATTACTTCATTTTACTTTAAAGTACCGCTTCACTACACTACTATAAAAAAATAGGGTACTTTATATTACAAACTTACTTACCACCCTAAAAAGGACGAGGGTTGTGCAACTGACGAAACAATGTAACACACAAGTTATTTAACAGCCAATGCTAAACAAGCATAAACACTGCATTGATTGTGATTGCAAAAACCGTTAGCATGTTTTAAATAAGACAGTAGGAAGTAATAAGTTATTGTTTGTTCCAGGTGGTTTCTACCGTTTTTTAAGTTTGGTTACGTAAACGACGTAACTATAAAAGATGTATATAATACCACAAAAGGTGATTTATCAGCCGCCCTTGGGGATGCATTACAGAAGTAAGTAGATTGACCAATATTCTTAAATTGTACCTTGTGAAACATTATTTTCTTTTATCACTGAATATTTTATACATGGGAATAAACTGCAATGAATTATAATAAAAAATATATTGTTTTAAAATCATGAATGTGTTGCTTGCGTGAGTCCATATCAAATAGGTAAAAGAAATAATAAATAAGACTTACTCACAATCAGTTTAATTTAACAATCTAGACGACCGGTTTCGCATTCTACATATATGCAAAGCATCTTCAGGTCTGTCGATACAAAGTTAATTAAATGCTGAAATAATAAAACCCATATTAGGGTGTTGTCTTATAAAGATAAACAAAGATAAATGATATAAATTACAGTAATTATGCCAATATTACATGTCTGTGGTTTTTCCAAAAAAATGAATAAACAGTTTAAGCATACAAAGTAAGACCCACAAATTGGTATAAAATAGTCTATTTAATTGTAATAAATTAGTAAATAAACAAAACATTACTTACATGCCGGTACACAATTAATTAATGAACTTTGAGAAATAAGGCTATTATCGAGCACAAGTTAAATTAAATCTCTAGCCCAAGTACTTTCGCTTAAAATAGCATCTTCAGGGGCATTTCGTCAAAATATAAACTATTCCGGCAAGCGTAGAATGTGAAAACATTAATAATAACATAAAATTGTACAAAACACTGACACTAAAACGAGGGCAAACAGTTTAAAATTACTTTAAAGATTCTACGCTACATTCTTTGTCAGTATCTGGAGGGATGTATACATTTTTCAAAGTTTCATTTATTCGAGCATTCAACCTCATTTCAATTAATAATTTAATTAATGGTTGGAAGACTAAGTACATAGTTCAAACTATCCTGTATTGCTGAATGGAGAACTTCAGTTTTTACTATTGTAATTGTTTGACAATAAATGGGGAAGTTTCTTGAGGAGATATTTTTTCCAATGAAGTAGAAAATAGGTGTAATGTGATTGTTTGGTAAATGAGAGTGATGTTCTATATTATTTAATTCTTTAAAAGTTATTTATATTTATTCAAGAGATATATTTATGAAATGTGTGTTATTTATTAAAATTTTATTAAGGTGACAGTTGTATGACAATGAATGAAATTAGATGTACAATTGTGCGGGTGTGCAAATTTATTTAACTTGTAATTATCAAATTTCTTTGATAAAGTTCAATTGACTTAGTATTATATGGCAAATGATTGTAAAGTCCAGTATGTAAAATTATGAAAACTAAAACAATTAAGGACACTTAGGGACAAACAGAACACACTAAAAAAAGGCCAAAACAGACATTAAATTTTAAAAAGGGGGACTTAAAAGCCCTACATCTCTGACTTTGACAAATGTCAAACATGGAACAAAAAAATTTTAGTATAGCAGTGTTAGTGTGTTTTTATAATGTAAATGCTTATGCTTCAAATATAAAAAGATAAAGCTTTAGAAAAGTGTAATTTACATTTTGTTTATATTATGTTATGAATTCTGCAATTTTTAATTTATATAAAACAAGAATGAGTAAATATTTGTTTCTTTTGTGATAAATTGCAATTCATTATTAGAAATTTTTTTAGTGATTACTCTTTGATAGATTAGGGGATAGATTTGGCAATCGTCAATTCAGCAGTTGCCAGATGTTTACAATTAATCTCGACAGACACAAATATTTACCCGTTATTGCTTCATATAAATTAACAATTGCGGAATTCATAAAATAGTATAATCAAAATGTACTTTTTAAAAGCTTTATATTTGAAGCATACAACATATGCATTATAAAAACATGCCAACACTGCCAAACCGAAATATTTTTGACATTTGCGGCTATATTCAGCTTGTACTTTCGGTAAACTCAACCCTTTTAACAAACATTAAATAATTAAATTTAAATGGAACAATCTGAATAATTTAAATAAATTTTCTATGTATTCGTATTCTTTGCATGTATGTATTTTTGTATTGTAAATTTTGTAAATGTATTGTATTATAATTATAATATGTATTTTATAATAGAAAGCTGAAACGCTTTTTAGGTTACAACTAGTGCAACATTAAATCACTTAAATTTGGTTGAAAAGCTCACAAAGTTCTTAAATCTAGCAGAACTTCCTAGCAATAGCTTGGAAAGTTTCCTTTTAATGTTTGTCAGGTTAACAAAAAATTCTTCGTCAGTTTCTGAAAAACGCATTGTATTGGGTGCCCTTCTATAATAAATACCACTGTAACCCTCATCTACCATTACAGTAATTTCGCATAACGTACATTCGAAATGAGTCTTGGTTTGCCGTAAACTTTTACTGTAGCAAACTCTCCTGGATTTAATTCGGATAATTCATTTTCAGCATCACTTTCAGAAAAATTTAAATTACTGCTACTATCTTGAAGTGATATTTGCGCGTCCGAGTCAGAAGAATATTCATATTCCTTTTTGTTTAGTATATTTTGTTTTTCTTCAAATACTTTTCTTACTGTATTTTTATGTTCCTTAATGCTTTCCTTCCTTTTTTTCTCGTTCACTTTGTATTTCTTCTCCAGCTCAGATTTCCATTTGCTCTTTATGTGGAGTAGAAGAAGAAAGAGTAGTCAGAAGTTTAGATTTCAATCCATTTCTTGTTCGTTTTCTCTTTTTGGTTACTTTTTGGCAACGGAATGATATCTGACGGTAACGTAGTAGACATTTCATTTTTCGAGCTTCCGGGTTTTGATTCCAGGTTACTTGAAATGCTAGCTCTATCTGGTAGACTTTCAACATTTCGTTCTTCTGCTTCACCACTTGGTTTTTCTGCTTTGTCATTTTCCTGACTTTTGTCTTCGTCAAATACAATCTTAATTGTGTATCTTTCATGGACGTATAAATAAAGAGTATCTTTATTATTTCGGTCAAGATCATCTACTTCTTCTTGCTCTTGTTCAGTTAATGAAGAAGGTAAAAAATCTTCTACAGTAAAGATATTTTCATCTAAAGGGAAAATACCTTGTCATTTTAAATCCATTAACAGCTTTTTCTATAGTAATAGTTTTCTCATAAGCCTGCTTGAATAATCCAGCGACGTGGTATTCTGTGACTACTTGCCCGGGATTAGATGTGGTCCAATTATCACACAACTCATCATAGCAAGCTTTTAATGGCCTAAAAAAGTTTCTGTCCAGTGGTTGAGTTCGATGGTTGCTGTGAGGTGGAAGGCTGAGCAAATGGATGTTATTATTTTTTGCGTAAGTGATGGCCTCTAGAGTGGTATGTTATATGTGGTTATCCAAAATTAATAGCACTGGGCTTTCTGCGGTTAGGATTTGTATATTTGCGAAAGTGCTCCAAAAATTGAAGAACTTACTAAATTCATGTATCCAGAATCAGTTACAGCCAAAACAGAACCAGTTATAACGTCCTTTATCAAAAGAGGATTTTAGACTTTTGCGTGCGAGAAAAAACACTCATAGAACATGCAGGTGTAACAGTTCTTCCTTGCTCTGCAGCTACATTTTTTGCTACTTCTTTTTTTCCAGTTTGGGATGTGCAACCATGTTTAGTTTAATTTATTTGATAATGAGAGTTGAAAAGACATGTCGTGAAATGCAAATTTTAGATTCCCCATGTCTCTTTTAACACCTTCATCAACGTCTGTTTTGCTTTGCAATTTTTAGAAAGCACAGATTAAAGCAGAAATCTGAATTGTGTTTCGAAACTATTTTACGGACAGATTTTAAATTTTGAAAATACTGTGACAATTGATGTTTGTTGAACTCCATGGTCCTATAGCTACACTGGTTTTTCGTGGTGTACGTAGTGAAAGGCGGTTTCGTTTTATAAAATTTCTAGTGCAATATCTACAGCTAGTTTTGATTGCTTAGAAAATTGATGGTGGGTACCATTTCTTTCTGCAAACTGATATGCCAGAAAACGAAGCGATTTTAGGGCAAGCCCATAGAAACGTAAGTCTAAAGCTTTACAATGGTCCACTATTTGCTTTTCCTGCCCTGGAGTAAATACAGGTCGAAATCTACCCCAGAAATTAACGCTGCTGTCCGCTTTTAGCCTCTTTCGAATGGGAGATTCGTCATAGCCAAGAGTTCTACCTATTTCTCGTGTTGATAGACACTCTTTTTTCTCTTTCCTTTAAATGTTTAGCCTGCATAAAAACATCCTCTGTAAATGGTTTTAAATTCTCATTTTTTCTCTTGCTTGCAAAAACGTTCTTAATGAGGCAAAAATCCGCATGCGGATCTTTGCCCCTTCCGGAATGCGGACTTATACCCCAAAAGTCACTATTAATTTTAGCTAAGCATGTTTGGAACAACCTAACCTCAAATTAAAGATTTTGTTTCTAAACATTATTTACAATAAACCGGCTTACATAAATTAGGTGAAAGACTTTTTGGAAAAATAGTTTAACACATACAATCTTCAAAAGAATGATTAAAAAAATTATATCAGAAACACCAAAATTTAAAACTTACCACATATTTTCGTTAACTACCGCCGCACGAAGCACGTATATAATCTGCAGCGCTGTTCGTAAATATAATACCTAGACCAGCCGTACTCAAACGGTGGTACGCGTACCACTGGTGGTACGCAAAGAACTTTAAGGTGGTACTCTATAAACTAGAAGAAACGAAGAATTTTAATCAAATTTATCAACGAATGTTATCTTTTACGTGGTGCATGGCAACGCTGCGAGTTGGAAACACAAGCGCGTAATGTCTTATTCATTGTGGTCCATGTGTGGACCACATCAGTGGTCATTAGTTTCCTCGTGGCCGTCAGTCGTTGTGGTTAATTTTGTCGAAACGAGTAATTTGCTGTTACTGATTCGTGCTAATTTTTGCATATAAAAAATGGATAAGTGGCTTAAAAGAGACAACAGAACATCTGAAAATCCCGGTCTATCGACCTCCACTTCAGAGTCGGAGCCTATCCAGGGTGATGACAAAAAGAATTATTTCAAAAAATAAAAGTGGCGGTTAGGAATATGATCCTGAATACATTAATATGGGATTTACATTCACGAATATAAATGATGAGCCAAGACCCCAATGTGTAATCTCTTCGGAAATTCTTTCTAACCAGTGTCTGAAACCTTCGCTATTAAAACGCCACTTCAGTACAAAACATTCAGTGTTGGAAAAATAAACCTAAGGATTACTTCGTTCGGAAGTTAACGGAGATGAGAGGCACAAAAAAATTAATGTCGAATTTCACCGGCAGCAACCAAAAAGCAGTAGAGGCATCCTTCCTCGTGAGTTTAAGAATTGCGAAGTGTGGAAAAGCGCATACAATCGGCGAAGAACTAGTTCTGCCTGCCGCACAAGATATGGTAACGTGTATTTTTGGAGAGAATTCAGGTAAACAGCTTAGTATTATACCATTATCCAATGATACCGTACGTCGTAGGATTGAAATAATGGCATTAAATGTTAAAGAGAAATTGATAAACCGGATAATAAATAGTATTTTTTTTTGCAATACAACTTGATGAGAGCACAGATATTACAAACTATGCTCAGCTTATGGTTTATGTGCGGTATATATTTCAAACCAAAATCGAAGAAGAGTACTTATTTTGTGAGGCGTTAACGGAACGAACTACTGCCGATGAAATATTCAAGAAAATCAATGATTTTTTTGTGGAAAATGGACTAGACTGGAAACAATGCGTTGGTTTCTGTTCGGATGGTGCCCGAGCCATGACAGGAAAATACGGAGGTGTAACTGCCAAAGTAAAACTGGTTGCAGAAAATTGTACTTTTACCCATTGTAGTATCCACAAAGAAGCTTTGGTAGCAAAGCGAATGCCCGATGAATTTAAACATGTTCTCCATGAAGCCGTTCAGATAGTCAATTTCATAAAATCTCGAGCCTTAAACTCGCGTTTATTTTCAAAACTATGCTCTGAAATGGGAAGTGATCATATTCAGTTATTGCTACACACGGAGATAAGATGGCTATCAAAAGGAAAAATGTTGAACAGTTTATTCGAGTTGCGTTCTGAAGTACATGTGTTTTTAATGGAAACCAATTTTGAACTGCGTGATCGGTTATTAGATGAATTGTGGCTTACAACACTAGCTTACTTAACAGATATATTTAATCGATTAAATGACCTAAACTTAAGCTTACAAGGTAAATCACATAATCGATTTTCTGTAAACGACAAAATAAATGCTTTTATCAAGAAATGTTATATGATGAAAAATAGTGTTTCAAACAAAGACTTGCAGTCGTTTACCAATTTAGAAAATTTTGTGGTTGAGCATGAAATAAAGATTAAAGATGATCTTATTTTTAACATAAAACAGCATTGTCAAATGCTAATTGATAGTTTTAAAGAATATTTTGACGAAGACTATGCTCAGTTTCTTTGGATACGACAACCATTTATTTTGGATAGCATTCCTGAATCATTAAAACAGGATGAAAAAGAATCTTTAATAGAACTATCTTGTGATGGAGGCTTGAAAATAGAGTTTTCTAAATTAGAATTAGCTGAATTCTGGCTAAATATTAAAAATGAATATCCAGCCTTATCAGAAAAAGCATTGTTATTTTTACTTCCTTTTACGACAACCTACCTGTGTGAAACTGGATTTTCTGCTATGCTACAACTGAAAAATAAATTTCGCAGTAGGCTTAATGTTGATCCAAATTTACGAATGAAACTAAGCACAATTGATCCTGATATCGATTCACTTGTTGTAGCTATGCAGAACCATCCTTCTCACTGAATTTTTGGATTGGGTCAGACTGTAAGTTTTATTTTGTAACATTTATAATGCCCTTTTTTAAATAAATACATTTTTGCCAAAATTAGTAAATTTTATTATCTACTTTTTTAATAGGTGGTACGCGATTGACGCAGAATTTATGTAAGTGGTACGTGTAAAAAAAAGTTTGAGAATCACTGACCTAGACCATAGATAAATAATATAATAGTAGAAATAGATAGGCAACTCAATGTATAAATTTCGTTCATTAGGACCCCTTGCGGCTGGGGTCAATACTAATCATCTTTTGGCGGAAAATTCGAATGGACACTCCTTACATACATACTCTTTAGCGCCTCTTGTGGGCTATTTCGTTACTAAATGAAATTTGCTGGGAAATGAGGATATATAAAAAATGCACAATTTTTTGTAGATATACGTATATTTATTTGTTGTTTTGTATATGTGATTCATATAAGATTTCATATACTTCGTTCGGTATTCTATCCTCTCCTGGTGATTTTCTGTTTTTTAATTTCCTTAATCCTTTGCTTTAACAAATAGGGATCGAAAGTATCTGCCCATGTTTCGTTCTGAATGTGAAGAAACGAATGCAACACGAGGTATCAAAGTCGACTTCAGAGGTGAAAAGTGAAAGTCAAGAAGTAAATAACAGTCAAAAATCTTCTTACACTCCATCGGTTTTTTCAGTCTTAAAGAGCTGAGTATTAAAGAAAAAAAAAGGAATTGAATATGTTTCATCACAGTTTCAAACAACCATAGCTACTCACAGAAAATGTTTCAAATGTGAATATTAAGGTAAATACCCATTAAAAAAGCAAAAATAGCAAAATAATGGCAAAACATTTTTATTTATCAAATCAAATTTTGATTTATATTGCTTAGCTTAAGTGGTTCATAAAGCCATTTTCAAAATTCCTCGGCAGAATGTAGTAGGATCTGGTTACCCATATTGAAAGAGGAAGTTATTAAAAAGAATATACCAGTATTAGTAAGTCAGTAACATATAGAGGATATATCATTTATGTTTTTTAAATAACAAACATATAAAATCAGAATTTGTGTTTATTGAAGGTAAACTAAATGCACGACCAAATACCATGTCGGGATATTATTATGAGGTTTTTTTCCTGGTTATTCTTTCATAATTTACTATGGAATCACTAACAGGAGAATTTTACTGTCATCATGTCATGTACCCTCATGCACGCAACTCAACAATATTGCCAATACCCTTTTAGAGTCGTCTTTAAAATGTATAATGTATGTCTGAATTGTCAATATAAATGAGTCAGATAAAATTAAATTATTACACGAATTTTTCACTAAGTAACAAAAAAACAAAATTTGTTTAATTTACTAATGTTTGTATTTTGGGAACGATTTCCGAAGTGGAAATTGAAACGTCAATAAACGTACTTTAACCTTTAATTGTGGCTTATTCCCATTAAAATAGTAATTAATTTAAAATGCCACAAGGAAATAGCTCCAGAACAATATATTAATTTTTTATGTATAAAATATTCAGCGAAAAACATGCCACAAGGAAATAGTTTTAGAATCATATTTTTGTGTATATTAGAACCATTTTTAATAATGTGTTATATTTATTTCTAGAAATTGGGAATATGAAATTAGAAATCATGAAGAAAAAAAGCAAAAGAAGCCTAGCCTTAAGAATGCCATATTTAAGACATTTTGGAAACCTTTCTCCAGATCTGGCATAGCAATATTTTTTCAATTTGTAGTTATTAGGTAAGTGCTTCCCATTTTTCATTTTTTATCATATCATCTTACTGCGATCTTTTTGATTGTGACTCACCGCTCTCTATAATATATATCTCTTTTTGGTTCTTTTATATTAAAAAGACCGTTATAGTATTGCAGAAAATAATACCAATTGTACTGAAAAGAAAATGTTTCTTTTTAAACACGCTCGGCCCATTTTTATCATGGAAAATTTCAGAAAAATTAAAAAGGATAGAAAATAAATACAATATTACAACATTAAAAACAACCAACACCTCGACCTATTCTATCCAAAATCATACCAAAAATCATACACAGAAGAGATCAAAGAACTGAATTTATAAAATATCTTGTGAATGGAACAATTTTTATGTGGGAGAAACCTCAATAACATTAAGTGTTAGGATAAATGAGCATGAATCATAAATCAGAAACAGAGACTTTGACAGATTTAAGCTATACAAACATGCCTGGGACAATGAGCATAGTGTACAATTTAAAGATACATCAATAGTCGTGAAATAAACAGACAGCAAAAGTTTATTTTGTCCGAAACAATACCAATGAACACCATAGGATGTTATAAATTTATTTATTTACTTACAACAGACACAAATGTTATAAATAACATTTATATGTACAATGTAAAACATTGGAATGTAAAAAAATAAATATTGCGATTACCGACAAAATTGTTGAAATGTGTAACATATGCAAGATAATAACTACTTGCTTATTAGCGTGGATATTTAAAAACTTCAATCCATAATTATCTGAAATTATACGACATTATTAACGAGGCCTATAATTGTGATCAATTAAAATGATCAATATAAATGAAGCTAATTTATATGCGTATTTTAGAAACTATGATAAAACAGAAGCTACACAGTAATTAATGACTAAATATATGTTATGGACGTCAGGCCTCTGGGTTGAATTATATAGCCTTGGTTGCAGATGTACAGCTTTATTATATGTATTTCCCTTGTCTTTTCACAAGTCTCTATTCAGCGTCTGTGTCATTCACATTGATTCAGAATTATTCTAAGATTTTCATTTCATCTCATTTGAGTTCTTCCCCTTCGTTTCTTCTATTTCCGTACAGTATCCGCTAACATATTCTAGATTGCAAATTTCAAGAGGCTCCACACTGCGAACTGAAAAATATTTTGTCTTGCCATACATGTATGGTTTAGTTCAAAAGGTTTAAGTTTCAAAAAATGCGTTTACCTGATCAGGTTCTAAAAAGACTGCTCAATTCTTTTTAAATGCATTCATTTTTTTTTCGAATCCTGAGAAAACTAATAAATATTTTTGAAAAAAACTATTTTTTGTAATAAAATAATATTTTGAATGAAACAATACATTATTACCGAGGGCTGAAAGTCCCCGAAAACTTCTATAATGTTTATTTTAATAAGTTACAGGGGTGAAAAAAAGAAAATTTAGTGTGATTTTTAATTTCAAATATCTATTCAAAAAACTTTTTGTTTATTCTAAGGGACTTTCGGTCCTCGGTAATAATGCAATCTTTCATTCTGCATTTGAAATTTTTTAAAAATATTTGTTAGTTTTCTCAGGATTCCAAAAAAAATTTAATGCATTTAAAAAGCATTGGCCTGAAATTTTCCGCCTACCTGCTGTTAACGCCACTAAACCGATTTTCGTAAACAAGTAAATATGATTGTTTAAAAGTTTTCAAGTAAGAGAGTACCTACATAAACATAATGGCTATTATCGTTTATGTGTATTTATTGAAGTGAAAGAAAGTAATGATATATTTATTATAACTTGAAAAATAAACTAAACAATACAAATAGTAAATCGTACTTACATTTACATTACACGTTATTATTAAATCGCGAATCGTCTAAATTGACATTTAAAAACAGTAAAAGTAAAAAAGTTTTTCTACTTTACTTCTTGTTAACCGTGTTCTTTTTTTTATTTAAAATTTAAACCAGATTTTGAACATGTGTTCACATTTACAATACTTTATGAATATAGTGGTTAAGTTAGGATGGCGATGGTTTTTCCATCGTTGTAATGGACTCTCGATTCAGGTGTAGGTTTAGATGAGTCATCTCCAATTAATTGATCAAAAATACACCATGGACTTAAGTCATTTTTATCGGTTTCTTTTTCTTTTACTGGTTGATTTTCAATAGTACAATCTTCTTGTTCTTTAATTATAGAAGTAACCAGCTTCTTAACTCGTTCTTTTGTTTTTTTTAGCTTCATTTTATTAGAAAAACCCTGCACTTTAAATCGTGAATCCATAAATGTACATATGGCAATGTGCCACTCTGTTCTATCCCTCTAAATATTTTTGCTAAGCCCGATATTAGTAATTGTACTACGTCGGATACTATGGATGTAAGGTTACCGTTTGCTAAAATTTTATTGCAAGATTCTTGCAGGCAGCGTACCATAACAATCACTGAACTACCCTTCAAGTATTTTTGGCCACTCATTGTATTTGTTATTTCTTTAAACGGCCGTAAAATTTGGGAAAGTTGAGAACAAATAATCCAGTGTTCTTAATTTAGATTTGGTCTAAGTCTAAGTCTGTATTGACTAATACCAATGTGGAACGGATTGTCTCTTCTAACTCGGTCATTCTTTTTAACATGTAATAGGTAAAGTTCTACCTAGTTTCTATGTCTTGGATTGGCCGTTTGGGAGCTTTGTTTATGTTGTAATTGATACTTTAAAATCATTTCTGAAGATAAAGTACTTTTTTGAAATGTGTTTTTTGCCGAATTGTCGAAAAAGGACTTTTTATTGTATCTATTTGTACACGACAGCATTTAAGTGCGTCCTCCACCAATAAATTTAACGTATGAGAAAACAATATAAATGTTTTCATTCCAAAACATCTTTAATAGCTTTGACGATATTTGAGGCAGTATCAGTTACTGCAAAATTTTCTTTTCGTTTTAGACCCCACTGATTAATATTTTCACTAATTTCAGAAGCGATGTTTTCTGAATTATGGTTTCCAGAAAAATGGCAGCTAGCCTAATAAAACCGTTTTAAATTCTAAATTTTCGGTTAAATATTGTCCTGTTAATGCGATGTAACTCTCGTTACTCAGATGTCCAGGGCAGTATATACAGATATTTTCTACTTCTTAACAAGTGATCTAATAATTTGCTCAGTTTTGATATAACATTCCTGAAGTAATGAGCCTGACAAAGTTTTTCTTGTTGGCGGTTTATATCCAGGAATCAGCCCTGCAAACTTTTTAAAAGCTCGTTCTTCGACTATGGAAAACGGATGAAACGAGTCTTTGCATAAGTTTAGTAAATCTTGAAAATCAACCAGTACAAGAAAAAGAAACTGATACAGATGACTTAAGTCCATGGTGTATTTTTGATGAATTAATTGGACATGTCTCATCTAAACATACACATGTATCGAGAGATATAAAAGAAGTCGACATGTATTTGTCAGAGATATAAAAGAAGTCGACATGTATTTGTCTGATGATATATTACCCACAAAAAATTTCGAACGGAGATTGGAACTGTCCATTACCCTGGTGGAAAAACCATCGCCGTGTATATCCTAACTTAACCACTATATTCATAAAATATTGTAGTATTGTAACAAAATCTGTTTCTTGTGAACACATGTTCAAAATCTGGTTTAATTTTAAGTAAAAGAAGAACACGATTAACAAGAAAAGTGGAAAACCTTATGTTTTTAAATGTCAATTTAGACGATTCGCGATTTAATAATGTGTAATGTAAATGAAAGTACTAGTTGTATTGTTTAATTTATTTTTCAAGTTATAAATAATCCTTCGTTAGTTTCTTTTCACTTCAATACTTATACACATAAACGATAATAGCCAATATGTTTGTGTACTCGCTAATTTGAATACTGGTAAACAATCAACTAGTTATAGTTTACGAAAAACGGTTCCGATAAAAATTTAAAAAACTAGAGGACCCACCTCTAGTTTCATATTAGCTATATTAGGATCGAACCAGAGAATATGTAAAATATCTCTGATCGGAACTAATCGTCTCACTAATGGGCAATGGGCGTCAATAAGATTTATGGAGGGGAGACCAAGGGGAAATATGATTGTTATCTTTGTCTATTCGCTGAAAATATGATTTTTATATCTGTGTTAGATATCCTGTTAAATTTTACCATACCGACCATAAACTTTTATCTACACTGTATATCCAAAAGTATGGAATACGAACAAATAATATATCTACGCCTATGGTGGTTTTAAAACTGTTGTTAATATTCATTCGTTTTTAAATGAAAATGATAAAAAAATTGATTCGTTTTTATATGACTTTGGTCACGTTCAACTGATTAGCGTATTTACACATTATTTCTGTCGTTGTTTAAATTTGAATTGAGCCGTTTAAAAATACCTAGACACGTGATTTCTTATTTTGATCTAGAGTAATTGCTTTGTTACAACACGGCTTTAGTCAAAGTTATATCGCGAATATTGTTGATGTAGTCAGAGTGCTATATCGAAATGAAAAAAAAAAAATCAAGGTACAAATGACGTCAAGGATCGTCCTAAAAGTGGTAGAAGTCGATGTACAATAGCAGCACAAGACCGGCAAAACATTGATAGCTGGTAGAAATCGTCTAAAATCTGCAAGTGGTATATCCAGATAAATTTCTAAGCTTCAAAGATTGAATATTCCACATCAAACAATAACACGCAGACTAAATGTGGTAAATTTGTATCGTAGAAGACCGCTACGTGTTCCTAAACTAACGTATCAACACAAAAGAGTAAGGTTGCAATGAACTAGAGGAATGATGCATCATGATGCAACTGGAATAACGTGATGTTCTCTGATGAGTCAAAAATTATCTTGGTATCTGATTCGCGAAGAACATTGGTTTGGAGGGCCCCAGCACGACAAGGCCGACTAGAAACAGCCCAACCGCGTGTCCCATTCGAAAGTTGGCAGCATTATGGTTTGGGGTGGTATTATGAGTGGTACACGGACGCCACTTCTGGTTCTGGAACGAAGAGTCACTAGTGCTGTGTATATCTAGGAAGTTTTAAATCCTATCATACGTCTATTCCGAGGGGCAGTAGGTGATGAATTTGTGTTTATACATGACAACGCACCTCCTCAACGAACAGCAGCAGTACAAAATTTTCTGGAAGAAGGAATATCTACATTACAGCGGTCCTCGAATGAAGAGAAACAATCCCCTATTACACTTCGAGAACTAAAAGATACTGCTCGTGAAGAATGAGAGAGAATTCCGCAGGCTTAGCTCGACCAGTTAATCGGCAACATGCCGAATCGCCTACAGGTATACATACAGGCAAATGGAAGGAATACTAATTATTAGTTTTATTAACCCTGCGGTGCTCGGGTTAGGTATGTCGGGCCCAATCAGTTTTTCTAATATCTCTATTCGGTCAGCGAGTCTAACTACGGCCCAGGCGGTCTAGGTACCTTTCGACGGCATGGCCAGAGCTATAATCCCTCAGTTACTAATGCGTATTGAAGAACTGGAAGCCAGTGAATAGTGATGTTCCGTGGAGCGTGGAGCTTATCCAATATCGGGAGATACCTTCGGCAAAATTCGGTAGATTTCGGTAGATCATATGCAATGACGTTAATTATATAATATAATATGAAGCATATTGAGAAATTATAAAGTTATGCCTTAAAATTTTGTTATTTTCGACTTCTAAACCTTCAGGTATAGTCATGAAAACATTTTCCTTTAGATCACCATTTAGAAAAGCCGTAGCTACATCAAGATGAAAAATATCTAAATTCAAATTTGCTGACAAAGCAAATAAAAGTCTTAATGTAGAATGCCTTATGACTGGAGAAAAATGTTTCATTATAATCAAACTCCAAACTTTTGAGTGTAACTCTTTGCTACCAGTCTTTCACGATATTTTCACTTTGCCTAAGTTGTCAACTTTTCGTTTGTATACCCACTTACACTTCACTACACAACCACTTTCGGGAACATCAACCACTTCCCATGCTGCGTTATCCTGGAAAGACTGCAGTTCTTCTGTCATAGCCGCTAACCATAGATTACCATCTGGTCTTGACATGGCATCCTCTACACTAACTGGATCACAGTCACTATCCGAACACAAATAACTCACAAAATCATCAAACCTTTTTGGCTTAGGTATTCTGGTTGATCTCCTGATTTCATCTGGTAAGTTTGGCAAGTTACATAAGTAATCAGGATCATTGTCTTCAGCAATTTCATCAACTGATGTGTCCTTTTCATTATGATGATTTTGTTCCTGACATGATTCATGATTATCTCCCACTGAATCTGATAATCCTGACAACTCTTCATCAACTGTGATTGAAACATCAACTGATTTTTCATTTATTACTACATCCCTACTTATAACAATATCTTTTATTTCGGGATCATATAATCTGTAACCTTTTATGTTGTCACTATAACCAACAAGCACAGTTTTCTTTGATTTTTTGTCCCACTTATACCTTTTTTCTATAGATATCAGCATCATTACCTCAGATCCAAAGATTCTTAGATGACCAACTTCAGGTTTTGTGTTGGTCCAAATTTCTATCGGAGTTTTAGTCACACCTGTTCAGGTTTGGACTGCTTCAGCCCAAAATAACTTTTCGAGGCCAGAGTCAAACAAAAGACACCTTGCTTTCTCCACTATCGGTCTGTTTAATCGTTCTACAGCACCATTTTGTTGTGGAGAATAAGGATTTGACTTTTGATGAATGATTCCATTACTTGTTAGAAAATTTTCAAAGATATTACTACAAAGTTCACCGCCTCCGTCGGTTCTCAAAATCTTTAGTTTAGTTTCCTTCTGTTTTTCTACTAAAGATTTAAAATTTTGAAAAGTTTCATCTTTACCCTTTTGGAAATATACAAAGACATCTTACTAAAATCATCTTGAAGGATAAAGAAATATCTAGAACCTCCTAATGAAGTCATCTCCATCGGTCCACACAGGTCAGCATGGATAATCTCCAAGCAAGCACTAGCTCTATTACCTCTGTAACTAAATGAGGGTCTAGTCTGCTTTCCTTCACAACATACTTTGCATACATCATTGTTTGTTATATTACTCTGCAATTTATACCGTCTACTAAACCATTCTTCATTAGATTTAAGTCTTTATAATTTATGTGACCAAATCTTCTGTGCCATGTTTCACTACTAATTGTAGTTGCCATAAAAGCTTTCTGCTTATTGGGCACTTCAAAATTTAAACGATATACATTGTCTATCCAATCAGCTGTTGCAATCAATCCATTTTTATTGTATATTTTGCAACCTGCATTGTTATATATAACATCATTTCCATTTTTTATCATTTGAGAAACAGATAAAAGGTTTGTTGTCAGATCAGGAACATATGATATATTATTTATGCTTACCTCAGATCTCTTATTATCAACAATTGTGGTTATCATCATATCACTCAGCACATTCTACCGTTAATAGTTCACTGTTAGCCACAGATATATTGGACATACTACCATCTCGAATATTTCTCAACCAATCTTTTCTAGCTGTAAGATGCGTGCTGCATCCAGAATCGATATAAAAATCTGTAGATTTAAATTTTCTACTTAAAAACACTGCACTAAACGCATTATTATTAGCATTAGGGCATTTATTCATGAAATGACCTTTCTGTTTACAACGAAAACAGGTTATATTTCTCTTGTCTTTCTTGTTGACGTTCTTGACATGATTAGTGCTAACTTCACTCGACTTGGTAGCAAAAGCTTTCTGCTTTCCACTGCTTAGCGCCGTCTATCTGCATATCAAGCAATTTCGATTTAATTTCGTCGGTGGTAATAGCGATTCCTGAATGTTCGATAGCTAGAATCATGGGCATATACCTTTCTGGAAGTCCCGCCAAAAGTAATGACCCCACCCACGTGTCATCAATCTTGAAGCAGGTCTTATTCAATTTCTGAGCCGTTTCGATCACTTGATTAACGTATGATTCCATGGAATTGCAGTTTTCCAACCGTAAAGATATCAGCGTTCGAAGCAATCCTATTTTCCTCGAAAAACCTGAATCTTCGAATAATTTTTTCAGCGTATCCCATACATCTTTCGCCGTGCAAGCATCTTTTACATGCAAATATAGGGATGGATCTAATGTCAATATTAACTTAGCTTTAGCTTTGGCAACAAGTGTTGTGTCTTCTTCAGTTCCCTGGATACACTTGGACAATCCTTCTAGAACGAAGTCATTCTCAACCGCAAACGACCAGTCCTGGTAATTGTCCCTACCGGTTAAACGCGGGTACACTTGTAAGATAGTTTACAGCCATTTTCGATACTGTTTAGCCACTAACTTTTTACCGAATGAACACGTACTACACTATTTGAACTAATCGGAAATCTTCCACTATCTCGGGCCCATAACCTATTGAGAAATTATAAAGTTCTGGAACAAAAATGGAGATTTGATGAACAAAATGAAACACGTGTTTACTCTATGACTGTAATTTTGCTACTACTCTAAAAAAGGAAAGTGATACATTATTCAACCAGTAAAGTTGCCAATAGATGACACTGCTAGAAAATATTTAAATTTATTTATCTATATCCAACAAAGCAAAAATTGTGAGTGGCTAATATTTATAGTCTCGTAATATTTTCAGGGGATTTCCCCATCTTTAACGAATCCAGGTTCAAAAGTTAAAGACCTTAAATAATTATGCTGAACTAACTATTAGTAATAACCATAATTCATTAAATTTTGTTTAATTAATAAAGAATCAAATTATTGGGACCAAATGCTGACATCAGCTATTATGATACAAATAAGGTTTAATAATATTTTGAGAAATAGGTAGGTATAATATATAAATAGGTAGGTATTATATAGGTCATAATATTTACAGAAAATTAAAACGTTCTGGTTCAAATAGATGTAACAACCATTATCTGCTAATGGATTAAGTCGGCAGTCAAAGAAAATCGACAGCACACACACCGTCATTTAGCTAATAATTCATCACTTGATTACTTGAGATTCTTTGAGAATTGAAGAGACGTGTGTGAATGATTATAATTACGGAATGATGTTTATACAATATGTCATTACAGTGGCTTCCCACGGTCGGCGATTCTACAGATCATCGCGGACAGCCGATCAGCACGGACGAGAACGCACCGCAGACAGAGCTCTTCCTACGGTCCGTGACAGTCTGTGTAGGTCCGTGACAGTATTGTTTGATTATATCATAAAAAGGCCACTCAGGCTTGTAAACATTAAATTCGGCATTAAATTATTTCTCTTCTGTTTTAATTCTTTAATCGAAATAGTACTATTTTCAATTGATTTTTTATTTGGTTCCATACATCGTATATATCGCTTCCGCTTCTTATGCTCTGGTGCCGTAGAATTCCATAAATTTGTTTCATTTTGATACAAATTTAAAAAATCAAAAATAACTTCGTTTGTCCATTCCATTTTTTAGCAAAAAACTGCAAAACAACTTTGACAACACTACAGACAACTACTCGTGTCAGCGAATGAAAAACTTTCTGACTTGCACTTGTCGTCTGTTTAAAACACAGACGCGCTAGGATCGCGTCGCACGAGCATGTACCGCACCTTTGATGTTACCGACTCTAGATGGATAGGAGGACGGACCACAGCACAGACGTGCCTGCGCTACCACGGACGAGACCCTTCCCACGGTGCGTGGTGCGTGCTGGTCCGCTTACGTCCGATAATATCGCCGACCGTTGGGAAGCCGCCGAATGAAATTACGAACTTGAATCTCGGAGTATTTCGCTTTTCTGTGCATCTTTGCAAATGTATTTTTTTAATGCACTACCGGGGAAGTAGTTCAAATGCCCGAATATTATTACAAAACGTATTTAAAAAATACCAAAGTATTCGGTTACCACTGAAAAAGTTTTTTGATCGTATCAGAAATAATAAAGCATATAAATTGTATTATCCGAATTTTCAAGTCGGTACCTTTGAAATAAAATTTTATGTGTCCAAAAGTAGCTGGTCTACATGGTCTAAATTGGTTCTACCGCTTGTTTCCGGAATGTTACAGTGATGTTGGGGAAAAAATTGTTTTGGTACACAATTATATCTACAATAAATATTTATTTTCGTTGTTTTGTTTAGATTTTGATTAAACATTGTAAAAAGATTAATAACATTAAATATTTTGATAACATAAAAACATATAAAACATATATATTTTACAGGTACGTAATTGCGCATCGCACGCCACTGACGTGACTGGACGCAAAATATTTACGAATTTATTAATTTACCAAAAAGAATACATTAAATTATTGATGCAAACATAATGTTACCTGTTTAACGTTAAAAAATCAGGTATAAACTATTATTCAATTAATCACCTTTCAAATTCATGTCGGACGTTTAGTTCCACATGTTAAAATCAGCACATGTAAAAATATCAAACTTTCCATCCTCAGTTATATATATTACATACTTCATTAATCAGCCAATCGCGTCCACCTGCTGGACATAGGCCTCCCTCAGTTCTTTCCAGTGTTCTCTACACTGGGGCCGCTTGTAGCCAGTTTCCCGCTACACGTTTGATATCATCGGTCCATCTAGTCGGTGGTCGTCCTCGGCTTCTTTTATAGTTTCTGGGCCTCCATTCCATAATACGTCTTGTCCACCGTCCATCTTGTGCTCTGGCTAAAGTGCCCTGCCAGTTCCACTTAAGCGGCGTGGTTCTTTCGATGACGTCTTGAACTCCTGATCTTTGCCTAATTTGTTGGTTTGTTATGTGGTTTCGAAGGCTCACGTTCAGCATTGCACGTTCCATGGCTGGTTGTGTAACTCTGAGTTTATTCGCAGATTTTTTGCGTGAGTGTTAAAAGTCTCTGCTCCATAAGTTTGTACAGGTAAAACACATTGGTTATAAACCTTTCGCTTGAGACACATGGGAATTAAACTTTTTAGAATATGACTTAATTTGCCAAATGCTGCCCAATTAGGCCTATTCGCCTCTGTATTTCATGTGTTTGATTGTCTCTCGCTTATTTTGATTTCGTGTCTCATATATTTGTAAGTGTCTGTTTGTTGTATGGTATTATTGTCAATAGTTATATTTCCACTCATTACGAGATTTGTTATAAGTTTGTTTTCTCAAAGTTTATCTTTAATCCTGCTCTTTCAGACAGACTTTTAACGCGAATGCATCATAGAAACTGTATCTTGTAAATTATCTGCGATTTAATACAACATCATCTGCAAATCTTAGGTGATTTTAATCTTTCTCCATCTATATTGATGCCCATATCTTGCCATTGAGTGCTCTTAAATTATTGACTCTAGAGCTGGCCGTGACACAATTTTGGTGAATATTGTCTCCTTGTCTAACTCCTCGACCTATAAGTCTGAAATTTTTCTGTGTCTTCGTTGTAGTCGTATACTTTGATGTAGCGTTCTCGTAGATGTTTTTTGATTAGTGTCGTGTACCTGTAATTTATTCGGCTTTGATTTAGGGCTTCCAGTATTGTTTCAAAACTCTACAGAATCAAAAAGCCTTCTCGTAATCGACAATATGCAAGAATACCAGTGGTATGTTGTACTCGATGCACTTTTCTATTATAGATACTGCCCTGAAGCCTGCTTACATACTTGCCTTGTATGTTTTGTAATCAACTTGACGTTCCTTATCTACTTCCTTTCTCGTGGTTTTTTTGACTTTCTATCTCCTATAATCAAGTAATATTAATTTTTGCTATTTTGTTTTTCATGTTTTATTATATTCTTTTTATGTTGCGATTTAGAAAAGAGACAAATAACTGTGCTCATAAAAATATTTGCGAATCTATGAGTTCATCGCTGGAGTATTAATAACAATTTATAATATATTTTTCTTATAATTTTTATTTATTTATTTTTTTTTATTATTTCTCTTGTAGAATGCTTCAACCGATAGTATTAGCCGAATTTATATAAACTATTTTGACACGAAACAAGAAGTTTACATTGGTTGGTCGCTGGCATCCGGTGTAGTCATAATGGCATTTCTTAATGTTGTCATAACGCCATAGTTGTACTTTAGATAGCCACAAGGGTCGGAATGCGAGTGCGATATAGCAGTGTGTTCCTTTATTTACAGAAAAGTAAGTGGAATTCAAATACTTTTATTAAAAACCATTTTTGCTTTTACTATTTGATTTAGTTTCATTTAACCTTCCAGAGGTAGCGCCCTTTAATTTCTCTTGATTGGGCCCTTGTAAATTTTACATCAGTTTGTAAATATATTTTCTTTAAATAAATTTTAATAAAGGATATAAAAATTTATATTTTACAGAATGTTAAGCTAATATTTTTTTCAGTCATAGTAGAAATCCGAAGTTTGCTTACTTGGGGAAACTAAAATTCAGATATTTGCTACTGTGCTTTCTACAATATACAAAGAAGACAGATTGATGAATTAGCCGACAAGAGGAATCTACAATTTGCATTCCACGACTGTCGGTCCATGGCGGCAAAAAATGCTTCGCTTACTCACGAAACATGAGTAAATAAATAAATCAGAAAGACGTTTCAGATTTAATTTCAATGGAAGGCTTCTGCCATCCGCTTGTACGTATCTTGATCTTATTAGGTCTTCGCAGAGCGACTTACGCTTAAGCTCTGAATTGAAAATATACCTCTCCCGTCAAAAAAAAGTCGACTCTGAGGAGACCTATGAGGTTGAAATACGGATAAGCGGATGGCAGGAGTCCTGTATTGAAATTAAATTTCAACGTCCTTCTTATTTTTTTTTACCAAAATATCAAACAAACGTATAATGAAACAAAATATAAAAAATATATAATTACTGACAATGGTAACACTTTATTGACGCTGAGGATATTATCTTCTCCATTGTCAGCATCTCATTTATTGTAGTATATTTCGCTCAAACTATATGATAACTTGCAATTATTGACGAAAGCTTTGAATAAGTCGCGTATTGATGTCAGTTAGTAAACTTTCTTTCGATTCTCGTATTGTTGCCATCAAATCTCAAACAACGGGGTCATAAAGGGCAGCCTCTTGTAACTCCTGACAGCTTTTCCTATTTTAATTTCCGCTACCATCGCCGGCAAAAATCTCTTTCACATTTACGTGATCAGATTTTTTTTGTGACTTTGAAATTTAGTATGCCATAAATTCGTGCCTTTCGATGTTTTTATAGTCACGATCTCCTAAAATATTGATAAACTCGCAGCCTGTTGATCGAATATAATCCGTTTGTCAATAAGTCCCGGACGTAACCAGTAAAACAACATTTTTTTTGCAAAACTTATTCTTTGTTCATCAAAATAACGACGATACAATGGTTCCGACTCTTTTTTAATTGTTCGATGACACCCTTGTAAAATAATTTATCTTTGCTCTTCAAATTAGGCTTCTGTTTCGGCGATTACTGCCTTATCGAAGCGATATCTCTGGCCAAGGAGCATTTTCTTTAGATCGAAAAAAGGTGGTAATCGCTGAGGACCAGATCTGGATTACACGGTGGGTGCGGAAGCAATTCAAAACACCAATTCGTGTATTTTAGCCATCGTTTTTATCGACCTGTGACACGGTGGATTATCTTGGTGGAACAATTTTTTTTTTCCTGAACTAATGAGGCCTTTGCTTGTACGATTTTGATCTTCAAATGCTCCAATAAACCATATAGTAGTCACCGTTAATTGTTTCTCCATGTTTCAAAAAGTTAATGAAAATAATTCCCTGCGGGTGCAAAAATATAGAAGCCATAACCTTTCCGGCGGTTTGTTGCATCTTTGGTCGCTTTGGACGGCTTTTTTCCGGGTGCTGTCTACTCAGATGACTTCCGATTTGATTCCGGAGTGAAGTAATGGATCCATGTTTCATCCATTCTAACATACCGACACAAAACTCTGACTTAATCCGAATAAACATGTCCAAATACCGCTGAGATCATCAATTCGTTATTGTTTTTGCTCTGGCATGAGAAAACGCCAGCATTCATTTGGAAAACAGCTTTCTCATACCCAAATGTCCATGTATAATTTGTCAAAATGATACCCTTTAATAACGAGTGTCTAGCTTATCCCTTGCTACTTCACTTTGCGGCTTTCCATAATAATGTTCAGCATTTTTTAGATGTTTTCGGGAATAACTGCATCATTTGGCCTTGTTTGAGTCGCGTACAACCACCGCGTTTGAATTCAGCAAACTATCGTTTAATGGTTTCTAATCGATGGAGACAGAGTCCCTGTAACACTTTTTTCGTTCGTTGCTCAGTCTGGACGGTATTTTTCCACATCAAAGAACAGTAATAAATCAGCACACGAAATTGTTTTGAATCTATCGTTTATAAAAATCACAAAAGTAGAGTCACTTCAAACTCTGTAACTCAATCCGAATTACTTAATGTCGGATGGAAAATTCATTAGAGTCGCCATCTCATGGTTAGACTCGGGGACTTATTGACTGACGTATATTTGTGTACGTCAAAGCATCGTCGATCATAGAAACGTCGATACTTTGGAGAAACCCATCTAGTTCATTTTTTATACCTGCACGATAGTCAGACCAGTAGGGCATGTCTTATATTTAAATTTCAAGTAAATATTTTACGTTGTCCATCTTACCATTAGAAACTGTTCAGTAAAGTACGATCGTTTTAGCCTGTCGCATAAGTAATAAAAGTGTCTGTTCAGATTTGCCTCAGGTAGTCCAGCGGTTCTCAAATTAAAAATGTACGGTTTTCTTAATTTGATAATACCACATTAGGGATTTTTTTAATAAAATAACTGTGTATTATGTTTTATAATAATTGAATCTCATAATGTAAATTGATAAACATCGAGTATGAAATATACAGGGTCATTCACGCAACATGTTGGTTAAAAGCTTTCAAAGTTCTGGTCGTCACTGGTTTCTGCAAACTTGGATTAATGGGTTATGCAAAGCATTCTTCATTTTTTAAATATTTGCATTCTTCTAGCACTTCCGGTTGTACCGGAAGTCGCCATTAAGTTTATTATTTTAAATAGAAACCGTGCTTTTTGTTATTTTTTTAGAATCTACGTAAAATACTGGATAGATTTTTATTGGGATACCATTCTCGAAAAAATAGCCGTTTTTGAAAAATGTTTCATGTTGCACATGCAACTTCAAACATTATTATTGTGGTTAATATTTATGCTGAAAAAACTAATATTATTTTTCAGCGTGTACTAAACTCTATTTTTATTTAAGCTTAAAAGATTTGCCAATGTTAATACTGGGTGTTCAAATTTTGTATTATATTTTTATTTTTATATATTTTATAAATATATCTATAAAAATATATATCTATATAAAACAAAGCTTATTCCTACTTCCCACACACACCTTCCCAAACCCACAAAGGTAGGTTGTCCTCCTGCGGTACAACCAGCCCGGCTTTCCTCTCCCCCTGGTCTTTGGAGTCAGGTCTCGACTATTTCGCGGTGTCCCCCGTCAGGCATTGGGAGATTTCGTGTATTTACATTTAAGTCATTCGTCCAGTCATGTCCTTAATCTACCTTACTTGCTAATCTAATTTTTTGTGTTGCATTCAAGAGCGTCGTGCGGCGTGCCTACGGCTCTCTCCTGCATGCGGTTTTTGTTTTTTTTTTGGTGGATAGTACCCTTTTATGTTAATGTTTTTCTATTCTACGTCTTAATTTATGAACAGGTTCATCACTATCTGACTCGCTATCCCCATTCATCTGAATCTTCATCTGTACGAATAGTTAAAGGTCTTACTTCATCAATAACTTGCTCTCTTTCATATGACTCTAAAAAAATTTTATTAGTATGCTCAATTACATTTCCGCTATTGTTCCTTATTGACTTGGTTTAGTGCATCTTGCCAGAGTTGTAAAACGCTGGCTTCGTCGGTGGTCTTACATGCATGTTTATCATAGTAGTTTTTAGTTATGCCCCACACCAATTCAATTGGATTGTACTGGCAATGATATGGTGGTAGTCTTAGGACCTCATGACCCTATTTTAGTGCCATTTGGTCAACGACAAATTTTTTCTCAGTAATGTGTTCTTTTGCACTTATTTAATAATTCAGCTTTTAAAACTAGATGTTCGTGTTTTTTGAAAAACTATATTTTTCTCCGACAGCCACTTTCTTAAGTCTTCTTTTTTCCAGCTGCTTGTCAGGGGAAAACTTTTCCTCCTGTCTGGTTTGATACGAAGCATTGTCTAAGACTATTAATGACGGATTTTCTAGATTTTTTAATAATTTTTGCTCAAACCAATGTTCAAAAATACCGGCGTCCATATTTCCGTGGGTAATCATCAGTTTTTTTTTTGTCGAAGTAAATATAAGACTAGCATTGGGTATAAAACCTTCCGTATTTCCTGCATGCAAAATAATATATCTTTGCCATTACTCGCACTAGTACTCGAATAGCATTTGGTAGAATCATCTTGCCAGATGATTTGGTATTATTTCCTTTCGCAAAAATCCATGTTTCGTCAAGAAACAAAGATTGTCTGGCAAATTCGGATTTCTTGTTTTTTAAATAGTTTCTTATACATTTCCACCTTTTTCCAGACTACATTGGACAGCTCGCACAACACTTTACGATTATTGGTTTTTTATATCTAAAACCCATAGCTTTTAATACTTTTGATAAACTTGTCAAACCCATATCACAAAGTTATCTGTCCTTTATTTTTTAAATAAGTGTCCTTCTTGTAACATGTTCTCTTGTACATGTCATAAATGATATTTCTGATTGAGATTTTAATACCTTGTGGCAAGTCGAGGGTTTTCGGATGCAAACGAATCCTTTTGTTTTCCTTACTTAATTCCTCCTCACTCCTAATTTTGCGAACTCTTTGCAAGGTCCGTTCTGAAATTCCACAAGCTGCACTTGTCCTTTTTTTGAACTGCCAGTACTGATGTAATTGGTCCCATGTTGATTTTTTCTAAAGTAAAATAATTTTCCACTTTCAACACAATTCGACGCTCACTCGGAGATAAAAACTTTTCATATTTAGGTGTTCTATCGTTTTCTTGTACGTTATCCATTGTCACTATTGAAAACCGGCGATCGTTGAATACTAGCGAGAATTTTTCGGAGCTCTCTGAATATATACACGAGGGCGGGGCCTCGGTGGCAGGGTGCTGGCAGGGCGCAGGTCATTGGCCGATGAGTCCGGTTAATGGAGAGCCTCGACTCCGCACTGTTTACTACTTTTGCAATATAACAACTAAAATTTCCAGTATCCGCAAGGAATGGATGCACTCTCGAACAATTTATTTTAAATAAAATTATAAAAGTTTTTTCAATAAATTATCATCACAAAGCATTCAATTTGCGTTTTTTTCACGATTTATAAAAAAATTGTTTTGGTAGCGCTGATTTATCCTCAAGTACTACAGCCGACCAGTAGAAGGTTCGGTACCACAAAGCAGGTAGAAAAGGGAAAGCATAACAGAGTGGCTGTAACTAGAGTCATAAATTATTTTTCGGGCGTTAATCCGACATACGACAGGGTAAAACGACTTCACTTTATTTCTTTATTTTGCAGAAAGATTCCTCCATATTATTTTATTGAGTTAAACTACATTAATTTTACATATTCCCAATTGTCAACATATGCACGTGAAAGCCACACAGGGTCGTACTGATGTGTATCATATGATTCTTAAAAATATTTACTTTTGAAACTATTAGTGTAAGAATTTCTTGATATTTAATCATTAAATCACAATTAAACTAAACTCTAAAAATAACACGACTAGTAAATAACTTAACAATAACTGTAACATAAATATAAACACACAATACTTAAAAACCAACACGATACAATTTGAATTTAAACAGACTGGCAAGTTTGGATCTGTAACATGAGAATCTGTCTGGCTTAATGCAATAAATTATATTTAATAGCATCTTGACGAATCAGAAGGCAAATATCAACACGTGCTTTTATTGATAGTTGGGAATTTGCTGAACGAAAGCAATATTTAAATCGTATAATACTTTATCGATCGTATTTCTTTTCTGTGCCCTCCTTCGATTTTTTATCGAACTTGTACTTTCGGTTTTTCACCACGCTTATTCTAAAATGTATTGATATATTGACCGAAAAGGTATTAATTTATGTATTAATCAAGTATACATAACCACATTACGGATGTTTGCATTTTCGAGTGGCACACGTGCAAGGTTAATCCAATGTCCTAAACAAGTGTCTCACAGAGGAACTGATGTTAAATAAAATTTCATATTAACTACTTACCAATTTTGACATTTTCTTATCTAGAATTCATTATAAATTCGCATCTCTCGTCTAAAATAATTTGTTGTGTATTGTAATCTAAAATTGATTTTTTTTTATTTCAAGAATGTATTACAAATTAAATAATAGTTATTTTATTAATAAAATTCTGGTTCTGTAAGATTGTGATTATATATCATTTAAAATATTGCTTATTCAGCGTTATTATCATCACTTTTAAAAAAATAATAAATTAGTTGAATAATAATAAAATTCATTCGTTTATTGAAACTATTCTCATGAAACTCAAGCTAGATGCTACCAAAAACTTTGTTTAAGGTCGCCTACATTTGGCGCAACGATATTAACTTAAAACTGACTAAATATGCCTAACTTTTTTATAAAATATGTTTTTTATATATAATAGAAACTTACTTTTTTTTATACGTGCGATGAATTTCTTAGCGAATTTAATTTTTGACGCTGTTATCATTGACGCTAAGTCAATCATTAATTTTCTTTTGCGACTTTTCTACTTTAAAGTGAGGGTTTTATTAGGCCCAACTTTATATTTACGCACACTTTTTTCTGGAGCTTTCAGACATTTGGATGTTAACTGAAATGTTTTTGTTATTAAGAACATCTGTAATATTTACCTAATTCGATTAATACATTTTAATGACCAACCTAACTTAACAGTTAGTTGTTTTTATGAACATTTTATTATATTTGTTAAAGAAAAACTCACCAACGCATTAGCTGATGGAATAAATGGAAAACTTTGAATATCCATAATAATAAAATTCAAAATAGAACTAACTAATTAACTAAATAGAACTAAAAAAATGGCATTCGACCAAGACATACTCAGCTACATCGAAGAAAAACGTTTAATTTGGTATGGACATGTGAGAAGAACAGATCATACAAGGTGGATAGCAAAAACTTCGGATTGGAGCCCAATAGGAAGGAGGAAAAGAGGTAGACGCTTGGATAGAAGCTTGCAGACGAGAAGATTTATTGTTAAAAATGGATATACTTTATAATAGTTATAGGATTTGTGAACTACATTTGAAGATAATCTTATTGTCAAAAAAAAAATAAAAGAATAATATTGGTGCATGACGCAGTACCTTCCAAATTTCAATATAATACGATAAACACAATTGGGAAATCTTAAAAATTACAACAGAACAAGACTTCAAAATAAAAACATGATTGCAAATAAACAAACTTACATTAACATAACTTCAAATATTTGCTGTCTTTTTCACCAAACAAACTTACATTAAATTATGAAAAAACTAAATACTCATCTACTTTTTGCTATATACAAAAGTTGTCTGTCAATGTTTAATTCGTTAAATATAAATAACAAAGATCAAATATATGGATCGGAGCACACAACATATTTAGGGAATAAATATTTAAATGGGAATTACAAATAAAAAATATTAAAACTTGTCTGTTAAAAATATACATGTCTACTGCAAGAAGTTAAAGGTTACGGAGTACCAAAAAGTTTCATATCCATTGGATTATAAAAATGAAGTTCTCAATCCCAGTATCTGGCCTGAAGGTTCAATGGTTCGTCGTTTTGACTTCAAGTATAAGAATTGTACTAACCGCCGTTAACAACAAAACCAGAAATAATTGTTACAAATCCGGCTTAGGCAAACTAGATACTACAAATAATTTTAAAGGCAATACCAATCAACTAAAAATCGTATGTATTAACTCTGAATCTATTGTAAACAAAATAAATTGTATCGAAATATTAGTTAAAACTGAAAGTCTGGATTTACTATGTATATCCGAATCATGTGTAATGACAATAATATAAATTCGTTTTATCTTCCTAATGCTCTCTTGTAATGATTCGTAATACTTTTTTGATTATTTTTTAGGTTATTACATTTTTATATTTATAGAAATATACTCGTACAATAGTTACTTCTTGATTTTTTATTCGTTTTAGTCGAATATCGTTTACTCCAATATTCGACTTTAAAGGAAAAATGTAATTTTAATAGGTTTCCAAGACATTAACAATCGATATCAATATAAAGTTTCTTGTTTCTCAGTCTCACCCAAAGAGAATTGGAATTTTTAGAGTTTGTGAAATTTCCGTGGCAGTTACAATGGCTTTGTTATTTTTCGATTATATTACGAAAGATAATTTATTAGGAAATTCCACGACGAACAAATTATATCTTGTATCAACACAAGCCAAAAAGAATCGGTGTATTATTGTATTATCAATGCCAACATCAGAATAAACAAAAAAGTATTTTCGTCTATGGTTCCATCAATACGATTTTTCACCATTACTTTGCGTTGTGCGATGTATTTGCAACCTTTTGTAAATCAAAAATAATTACACCATTTAGAATGTCAACAAAAGCCGGCCCTGCATGTAATTATTTTTTCAGTGCAATATTTCATATTTATTGAAAGTCAACATAAATGCTCAATTGTATTTAAGAATTTATATTGTGTGATTCCACGACGTTGATGAATACCCAAATCAATCCGCCACTGATTATTGTAAATTGGTTGCTTTCGTGTCATTTTCACTCGTTGGCGGCTTGCCCACGCAAGATCAAAAGAGTGTCGCTTCTCTGCGTTCGTAGTTCTCTGCAGATACTTTTAAAAGCTAGGCTGAGTGCTGTCTAATAATAAAAGTTTTGGCTGTATAACATATGGGCCGGACTTACAATCCGGGCGCGTCTACTGCAGGGTTAAGGACATACCTGGAATTTTCAAATTGTTGTATTAACAACTACTTTCTCTTGTTTTGTTAAGGACCTATCTGGATTTCCAAAATTACCTATTATATTTGTTTCCTGTTCACTTCAAAGTTACTTTTTATATTTTTTTTTGTTTTATACATTCACCGTGTGAAACGTGTCTTAATTTATAATGTAAATATAGTAAAGATTGAAACAAATCAGGTGTAAAAGTACTTAATATAGGCTAAATGAACCATTTTGCTTTGTATTGATGCAAACAACGGTTTCCGTCAGTTTCAAGGTTACCAATTTCTGCACCGATCTAATCACAGCTTTCGCATCCGTGTTATTCATATCCGTTGTAAAATAGAGAAAATATCCCAATTATGTACTGCTTAAAAAAAGAAAATATTCTTCATAAAAATATCTGCACGGACTAAAACCTAAAATTGAACCATAGGTTATGAAATTTATTCACTCGTACAGAAGTTTTGTCAAAAGATATGAGATTCGATAAAACGTTCAAGATTAAAGTACTTTATTTTTGACAATATTGAAAATTGTTATTACAAAAAGTTAATCATAATTTAAAATCACGATGAAATGCAATAAGATATCAGCTTTTTTTATTTTTTACCAGTATTTCTACTTTAACCAAAATAAATTTAAATTTTGTTAATTTCATGAACATTTATCTCTTAAGATTAATAAAAACATGATAACCTTTCCGCTTTGTAATGTATTCTAATTATTTTGCAATTTAAATACGTAATAAGTGCATATTAATCTATTTTGGAAATAAGCAAATACACGCAAACAATGTACATAATGGATATAAGTCCGACAATGACTATATGATTATATGTATAATTGATGATTCGAGTTATACTAAAACTGTATACACCTATTTTGCAATATGAAGGTTTAGAACTCCTATGATGTTTGTACCGTTGCCAGATTTAAACGCGCCATCGGTTTCTATTTTGCGCTAAGGCCGTATCACCTCATTCCAAGACTTAGTCACTTTGTTTTCTTCATCTATCCAGAATATTAACCAATTTGTATATTAAATCGAAATGTCGTTTGGAATGCTCGAATAAATAGACATCTTTGCAATATAGGAGTTATTATCGGCAAGTTAATTGACAGATCCAACCCCACTTTCGGACTTTAATATTTACTACCCTCTTTTTTGGTCAGGTGCATATCTCGTTTCGAGAAAAAATGTACATAATCGGCAAGCATAGTATGTGACAAGCCAATTATCACTAATGGATGATTCGAATTATACAAAACAGGATACACTATTTTCGAGACTAACAGTTTAAAATTTGATTTCTTACGCTGACCATTTCTTCTGTCAGTTTCTGGAGTGGATTTTCTTTGTATCAAAATAAAAACTTTGTATATTGTATCTTTATTGAAGTCTCCACTTCAATACCAGTTCAACCATAAATAGTAGTACTTTCGATTTTATGTAGTAAGGAACATCTTAAAAATACAAAAACAAAACTAGAAACGTGTCAATTAATTTTTTGTTAAAACTACGTATAAATAAATTTGAACATAGATGATAATTAAAAGTAGCTACTTGCTGAATCAATTCTACCTAATCAGGTGTTCAAAATGTTCTCAGTTGCTACTTGACAGTATTCTAAACGGTGGATTCCCATGTTTCTCTGGAAATTAATATTGGGATTCATTCATAATTCTTTGCGTTAGCTCTGCAACACTTGCTGGTTTAGTTTTAAAATTCTACTTTTCAAGTATCTACAAATTCTCATTCTTCTTCATTTACACCAAATTGAGCTGAAGCTCAGTCTTGCTGAAACCATATCTCATTCTACAAACTTGCTTTTCAGGGCAGGCACAATTTCATTTCTAAGCAGAATTTCAAAGATATCGCTTGTTAAATTTACTTCTATAGAAACGGGCCCAAACAACTGAGTACCCATTATAGCCGACTATACATTTAGTTTTTGTGGTTTTTGAGTATGGTTTTCACGTATCCAACGTAGATTTACCACACTCCAGTACCTTAAATGTTGGCGATTCACATTGCCCCACAGTGTAAATATTGCTTCGTCGAAAAAACATATCTTTTTCAGAAAAGAATTTTCTTTTTCAGAAACAGAAAAGCAGCAGGTAAAGACGGGGTACCAAACGAATTACTGAAATATTGTGGAGCAGCAATGGCAGAACAGTTAAAAACATTAATTAATACAATTATAGAACACAAAATACCGGAAGAATGGAGAACGAGTGAACTAATTTTACTATTCAAAAAAGGAGATCAAAAACATACGGGCCTTCAAGTAAATGAGGAGAAAACTAAGATAATAGCATCAACACCCAACAATAAAGCCAGAAATATCGGCCACCAATTCACTGTTATAACTCTACCTTTGAAGTGTGGACAAATTCACATATTGGCTCCCTGATCACCAAGGAGAACGTCATGACGGAAGAAATCAAGCGAAGAATAATCCTAGCAAACAAATGCTATTTTGGATTGAGTAGACATATGGAAAGCAGAAACTTAAGCCAAAAAACAAAAATAACCATATACAAAACCCTTATACAACCAGTGTTGACATATGGATCGGAGACATGGACCATTTCCAAGGCAGATGAAAACCTCCTGCTTATATTTGAACGAAGGATCCTGAGAAGAATATTCGGTGGCATCTGTGAAAATGGTGTTTGGAGAAGGAGGTACAACTACGAGATATATCACAGATATAAATATATATTTGGTGGTAAAGATGTAGTATCTCTTATAAAAATACGAAGACTAAGATGGGCAGGACATCTGGCAAGATCACAGCAGAACAACCCTCCTAGAAGAATCCTTATGTCACAACCTATGGGAAGTAGAAGTAGGGGTAGGTCAAAACTCAGATGGAGGGATGGTGTAGATGAGAATGGTAGAAAAATAGCAATAGCGCAGCAAACTGGCAACAATTGGCAATGAATAGAACTGACTGGCGTAATAGACTTGGGAAGGTCGAGGCTCTTTTATAGGGCTGTAGCACCAATGATGATGTTGAGATAAAAAACAGTCAGAAAACTACAGAGGTATAAACTTGTTAAATAATACGCCAAAACTTACAACTAAAATTTTACAAGTAATAATAAATCAGAGGATAGAGAGAATTAATGAGATGGGGCCACCAAAACATATTTATAATCAAAGAATAGATGGAGTGAGAAGGAGAGGCAGACCCAGAGCACGATTTAAGGATCAGGTGGAGGAAAGCTTGAGAATGTTGGGAGTACGAAACTGGAAAGTCAAGGCGAAGAATAGGAGAGAATGGAGACTTATTCTTGAGCAGGCCAAGCCCACCATGGGTTGTGGAGCCAATAATGATGATGAATAAATCAGAGGATAAGTTTAGCAGATGATCAACAGGGTTTTCGTAGTGGAAGATCGTATACAGTTGCAATATTCGTTATAAAGCAAATTACTGAGAAATCACTAGAGTATAATAAACCAGCATTTCTGTGTCTAATTGACCTAAAGAAAGCATTTATAGAGTATGACTCAAATATGTAATCCATCTTTTCTATAATAGAGAAGTTCCCCTAAATATTATAAAAACTATCGAAAACATCTACCAAAACAACAAAGTGGAAGTCAGTCAGAAGAGGACTGGATGGAGTGACAACCTTACATAGAGGTATTAATCCGCCAATGAATAAGCAGAATTGCTTAGAAAGAGGAAGGAGAAGAAGAAGAAAGATGTAAAGATTGTCCTGCTAAATGAACATAGCGGGGTTCTCAGAAAAAAATGCATGCACGAGAAACAACGAAAAGATACTTCATACAATGGTGCAGCCGGTACAGAGAGACTTGGTTTCTGCCTGGGTAAATGTTTCATGGAGTATCACAAATAAAACTTCCCATATTTCTGTTTTATAAATGTTTTAATTTGTATTTTATGAATACATTATGATTTTCTTAAAGATTGCATTATTTTATTAAAGTATATCTGTTTGCAGTTGGTAACTCATTACAAATGCACATCCAGTTCTTTAAATAGAGGTTACGGGTTACCGTCAAGGTCATAAACAATTGCAGTACGAATGTAGTAGAAACCAATAAGGTTTTTTTTGAAGAATTACGAGTTATGCAAAAAAAACATGAAATTAAAAACTCTAACACTAATAATAATAAGAAAATAGAAAGCACTAATTTTGTATGCAAGGCGACCAAGTGCGCCCTCCGCATATTCTTTGAAAATTCTAAAACTATGCGGAGGAGGCACATGTGCGTTTTGTAAATTTGTAAAAAATTGTAATAAAAAATGTTATATTAGATTACAATGTAATTTCGCACAAGTATACTACTCTCATTTATATATCGTAGCGAAAGGGTTAAAGATTTCATTGAAACAACTAAACATCTAATACAAAAATATACTTGGCGTCAACAATGTGGATTCATTGACAGACAAGTAGTGTGCGACATAATTACAACTCAAATAAAAAAATGGTTTTCCTTTCGAAATAATTTCTATTTCTTTAATACAGAGGCATGTTTGAAATATTTTCGAAACTTCTCCCTCCGGTATTTTGAACGTCCTACAAAAAAAAATATTTTTATTTAAAGAATCACCTTATGTCCATTTTTTTTCTTATTTTTTATTTCAATTACAGCTCTTGAAGTTGAACCACAATTCTCTGGGTCAAACGGCATCCGGGCAACTGGTTAACCTCTTATCTAATGATGTCCAAAGATTTGACTTGGCCGCCCAATTTATACATTATGCTTGGATTATGCCAATTACTGCAGGGATATCGTTTTACATTTTATACCGATATGTTGGTATCATAGCTGCCGTTACTGGAATGGTTTTCATAACTCTGGAGTCTATTCCTTTACAAGGTACTTTTTTTATATTCTTAATATATTTTGACACTCATGCGCAAAAATAATAGACGATTTTAATAGAAAGTGGTTACCTACAGATTATAAATATACAAGTTGTGTAGTGGGATATAGTAAAAAATGAGTGCAGAAGAATTGCTTTCCTCTTGACATAGGAATTTTCACGGAAATAAAATTATTTTTATTAGGGTAAAATGAGTATATCACTTAATAATAGGAAATTTGCCTCATATTTTTTAATGCAAGTCATGTACTCATTTTTGTTACTTGCCAATTGTTACATATTTTACATTATCAATTATTTAGTAATAACGAGGTGCTGCATAAAATGTTTATGTTATCATTAATATTAGTTTTATCGTGAATATTTGACTTAATTGATTTATTGGTAAAGAAATATTCGTCGTAGATAACATAAGTTAAATTATCTGTGGCATGTGTTAATTTGTTAAAATGATTATTCGATATTCATATTGAAATAGATCTTGAAATTTTTAATCAGTGCTATATGAT
>OU898280.1:124023090-124117679 GCA_918026665.1 Diabrotica balteata | reverse complement strand
TACCAAGTATTAGGTTACACTGAAAAGTTTGTTGATGGTAACAGAAATAAAAAGATAAATTGTAGGTATTATCCGAATTTATTTTCAAGTCGGTACCTACGAATAAATATTTGTGTCCAAAGTAGCTGATATAAATGGTCTACGCTTGTTTCCGGAATGTCAGTGATGTACGAAAAAATTGTTTTGGTACAATTATATCTACAATAAATATTTATTTTCGTTGTTTTGTTTACATTTGAATAAACATTGTAAAATTAAAAAATTAATATTTCGATAACATAAAAACATATAAAACATATATATTTTACAGGTACGTAATTGCGCATCGCACGCCACTGACGTGACTGGACGCAAAATATTTAACGAATTTATTAATTTACCAAAAAGAATACATTAAATTATTGTTGCAACACATAATGTTACCTGTTTAACGTTAAGAAAACGGGTATAACTATATTTACATTAATCACTTTTCAAATTCATGTCGGACGTTTAGTTCCACGTGTAAACATCAGCCACATGTAAAAATATCAACATTTCCATCCTCAGTTATATATTACATACTTCATCAATCAGCCAATCGCGTCCACTGCTGGACTTAGGCCTCCCTCAGTTCTTTCCAGTGTTCTCTACACTGGGCCGCTCGTAGCAGTTTCCCGCTACACATTTGATATCATCGGTCCATCTAGTCGATGGTCGTCCTCGGCTTCTTTTATAGTTTCTGTGCCTCCATTCCATAATACGTCTTGTCCACCGTCCATCTTGTGCTCTGACTAAGTGCCCTGCCCAGTTCCACTTAAGCGGCGTGGTTCTTTCGATGACGTCTTGAACTCCTGATCTTTGCCTAATGTTTTGGTTTGTTATGTGGTCTCGAAGGCTCACGTTCAGCATTGCACGTTCCATGGCTGGTTGTGTAACTCTTAGTTTATTCGCAGATTTTTGCGTGAGTGTTAAAGTCTCTGCTCCATAAGTTTGTACAGGTAAAACACATTGGTTATAAACACATGGTTATAAACCTTTCGCTTGAGACACATGGGAATTGAACTTTTTAGAATATGGCTTAATTTGCCAAATGCTGCCCAAGTTAGGCATATTCTCCTCTGTATTTCATGTGTTTGATAGTCTCTGCTTACCTATTTTGATTTCGTGTCCCAGATATTTGTAAGTGTCTGTTTGTTGTATGGTATTATTGTCAATAGTTATATTTCCACTCATTACGAGATTTGTTATAAGTTTAGTTTTCTCAAAGTTTATCTTTAATCCTGCTCTTTCAGACAGACTTTTAAGCGAATGCATCATAGAAACTGTATCTTGTAAATTATCTGCGATTAATACAACATCATCTGCAAATCTTGGTGATTTAATCTTTCTCCGTCTATATTGATGCCCATATCTTGCCATTGAGTGCTCTTAAATATTGACTCTAGAGCTGCCGTGAACAATTTTGGTGAAATATTGTCTCCTTGTCTAACTCCTCGACCTAAGCTGAATATTTCTGTGTCTTCGTGTAGTCTTATACTTGATGTAGCGTTCTCGTAGATGTTTTTGATTAGTGTCGTGTACCTGTAATCTATTCGACTTTGATTTAGGGCTTCCAGTATTGTTTCAAACTCTACAGAATCAAAAGCCTTCTCGTAATCGACAAATGCAAGAACTAGTGGTATGTTGTACTCGATGCACTTTTCTAATAAGATCTTAATGGTATGCAAATGGTCATTTGTGCCATATCCTGCCCTGAAGCCTGCTTACATACTTGCCTTGTATGTTTTTAATCAACTTGACGTCCTTATTACTTCCTTCTCCCGTGGTTTTTTGACTTTCTATCTCCTATAATCAAGTAATCTTAATTTTTGCTGTTTTGTTTTTCATGTTTTATTATATTCTTTTTATGTTGCTTTAGAAAAGAGACAAATAACTGTGCTCATAGAATATTTGCAAATCTATGAGTTCCATCGCTGGAATATTAATAAAATTTATAATATATTTTTTCTTATAATTTTTATTTATTTATTTTTTTATTATTTCTCTTGTAGAATGCTTCAACCGATAGTATTAGCCGAATTTATAAACTATTTTGACACGAAACAAGAAGCTTACATTGGTTGGTCGCTGGCATCCGGTGTAGTCATAATGGCATTTCTTAATGTTGTCATAACGCATAGTTGTACTTTAGATAGCCAAAGGGTCGGAATGCGAGTGCGTATAGCAGTGTGTTCCTTAATTTACAGAAAAGTAAGTGGAATTCAAATACTTTTATTAAAAAACCATTTTTGCTTTTACTATTTGATTTAGTTTCATTTAACCTTCCAGAGGTAGCGCCCTTTAATTTCTCTTGATTGGGCCCTTGTAAATTTTACATCAGTTTGTAAATAATATTTTCTTTAAATAAATTTTAATAAAGGATATAAAAATTATATTTTACAGAATTTTAAGCTAATATTTTTTCAGTCATAGTAGAAATCCGAAGTTTGCTTACTTGGGGAAACTAAAATTCAGATATTTGCCTACTGTGCTTTCTACAATATACAAAGAAGACAGATTGATGAATTAGCCGACAAGGGGAATCTATAATTTGCATTCCACGACCTGTCGGTCCACGACGGCAAAAAGCCTTCACTTACTCACGAACATGAGTAAATAAATAAATCAGAAAGACGTTTCAGATTTAATTTCAATGGAAGGCTTCTGCCATCCGCTTGTACGTATCTTGATCTTATTAGGTCTTCGCAGAGCGACTTACGCAGAAGCTCTGAATTGAAAATATACCTCTCCCGTCAAAAACGGCGGGCGAACTTTCGACACCAAATTGTCTTTGTACCTGGGGTAATCGAAGGTTCAAATTTTATTCTAGGAAATTTCGATACCGCGGCGTAAAGCAGGTAGGTAGGTAATTAGCGGCGATGGACATTTGCACCCAAGCGGGACAAGTGGGTTTTCCCAATATTTATTGTCACGGCGGGGGGCGTGGCACTTGTGTACTTGTGACTAAATTATTTCAGTTGTAATTTATTTCTTGTTTGACGTTGACTTGTGCACGTATACGGATATTTAAAAAATGAGTTTGATAAAAAGTTCCCGTGGTCGAGATTTATTAGTGGTGGAGCATTATTCGTTCTCGAAACAGAAAGTGTTAAAAAGCGTCGAGATATTTTGGCGCTGCATCCAAAGAAACACTAAGTGTTCCGCAAAAGTGTTTACAATAGGCTGTGATGACCTCACCATCACAAGAAGTGATTTGGTACATAATCATGAAGCCGATCCAAAAAAGCTTGAAGTAAAGATGGTAACCAATGCACGTAAAAGAAAAGCCCAAGAGGACATATCGGAAAAGCCTGCCAAAATTACAAGAACTGCTGTTGCTGAGTGTGATGCCAATTTGCTGACGGTTCCTGACATAGCTAGCATAAAAAAGAACATTTACAACTGTCGTCGTAAACTGTTACCAGGTCCGTTACCAAGAAGCATATCAGAAGTCCATAACGCGGTTAGTAATTATTCTCCTAAAACCTGTCGCAATGAAAGTTTTTTGTTTTTAAATCATCCTGAATTAAATGTAATTGTATTTTCATGCGAGACAAATATTCGTTTGTTGTGTAAATTAAAAACTTTGTATATGGATGGTACATTTTCATACAGTACCAAATATTTTCTACAATTATTTACTATACATGGCTTGGAAAATGGACATTATGTTCCTTTAGCATACTGTTTGTTAAAGGACAAATTGTGAATGACATAAAAAAATTTATTTTCTTTATTAAGGTTTAAGATTTTTTAAACATTTCAATTATCATTAGAGCCAACTGAAATATTTGTGGACTTTGAAAAAGCAATTTACTGTGCTTTATTGTATATGTGGCAAAATGCAAAAATTAGTGGATGCCGTTTTCACTTACACTAAAACTGGTTTAAAAAAATTCAATCTTTAGGTTTGGTACAAGAATATAAGGATACAAATTCAGAAATTGGAAAATGGTTAAGGCATACGTTTGGTTTAACTTATTTAAATCCAGCAGAAGTTGAAGAATGCTTTCTTTATGATTTAATGTCATATAAACCTATAAACGCAACACTTGATATATATGCAGATTATTTACTGGAAAATTACATTTTCGATAGCGCTCTATTTCCACCACACATATGGTCTAATCAGAATCCGTCTATTGCGAGGACCACAACTGCCTGTGAATCCTTTCATTCGAGATTTAATTCTTCTTTTTATTCAACACATCCTTCTATTTTTATTTTTATTGAAAAGTTGAAAGAATTTCAAGTAGACACTTATGTCAAAATAAATGGTTTACATATACCAGCAAAAATCAAAGATACTACTGTTAAGGCTAAATTGGCATTTTTGGAGAAAATGATGGATAAACTACGATCCCAACAAATACGTAGGTTAGATTTTATAAAAGCTTATCATTCCTATAATAGCAAATAAATCATTGTATACAAGTATATTAACGGTAAAATGTACAAAAATTAGGTACTAGTTGTATTATATTTAGATATTATTACAGTTATAAAGAAATAAAATGCACATTACTTTTATTAAAATAAATAAATTAATTAATTATGGTATTTTATTTATGTCGCAGTTATATTTATTTGGTGTCGAATATACCTGTAAGATAAAAACGGGAATTGGGGCTGGTGTCGAAAATTGCCATTAAATTTTAGTCGCTACCTGCTTAGTGTCGAAATTTCCTACGCCCGTCAAAAAAAGTCGATCTGAGGAGACCTATGAGGTTGAAATACGGATAAGCGGATGGCAGGAGTCCTGTATTGAAATTAAATTTCAACGTCCTTCTTATTTTTTTTTTACCAAAATACACGTATAATGAAACAAAATATAAAAAATATATAATTACTGACAATGGTAACACTTTATTGACGCTGAGGATATTATCTTCTCCATTGTCAGCATCTCATTTATTGTAGTAGGTATATTCGCTCAAACTATATGATAACTTGCAATTATTGACGAAAGCTTTGAATAAGTCGCGTATTGATGTCAGTTAGTAAACTTTCTTTCGATTCTCGTATTGTTGCCATCAAATCTCAAACAACGGGTCATAAAGGGCAGACTCTTGTAACTCCTGACAGCTTTTCCTATTTTAATTTCGCTACCATCGCCGGCAAAAATCTCTTTCACATTTACGTGAACAGATTTTTTTGTGACTATGAAATTTAGTATGCCATAAATTCGTGCCTTTCGACGTTTTTATAGTCACGATCTCTAAAATATTGATAAACTCGCAGCTGTTGATCAATATAATCGGTTTGTCAATAAGTCCCGGACGTAACCAGTAAAACAACATTTTTTTGCAAAAATTATTCTTTATTCATCAAAATAACGACGATACAATGGTTCCGACTCTTTTTTAATTGTTCGATGACACCCTTGTAAAATAATTTATCTTTGCCTTGAAAATAGGCTTCTGTTTCGGCGATTACTACCTTATCGAAGCGATATCTCTGGCCAAGGAGCATTTTTTTAGATCGGAAAAAAGGTGGTAATCGCTGAGGACCAGATCTGGATTACACGGTGGGTGCGGAAGCAATTCAAAACCCAATTCGTGTATTTTTGCCATCGTTTTTATCGACCTGTGACACGGTGCATTATCTTGGTGGAACAAATTTTTTTTTCCTGATCTAATGAGGCCTTTGCTTGTACGATTTTGATCTTCAAATGCTCCAATAAACCAATATAGTAGTCACCGTTAATTGTTTCTCCATGTTTCAAAAAGTTAATGAAAATAATTCCCCGTGGGTGCAAAAATACAGAAGCCATAACCTTTCCGCCGGTTTGTTGCATCTTTGGTCGCTTTGGACGGATTTTTCCGGGTGCTTTTCCGGGTCCTGGGTGAGTGAAGTCATGGATCCATGTTTCATCCATTCTAACATACCGACACAAAACTCTGACTTAATCCGAATTAACATGTCCAAATACCGCTGAGATTCATCAATTCGTTATTGTTTTTGCTCTGACATAAGAAAACGCAGCATTCATTTGGAAAACAGCTTTCTCATACCCAAATGTCCATGTATAATTTGTCAAAATGATACCCTTGAATAACGAGTGTCAGCTATCCCTTGCTACTTCACTTTGCGGCTTCCCATAATAATGTTCAGCATTTTTTAGATGTTTTCAGGAATAACTGCATCATTTGGCCTTGTTTGAGTCGGTACTACCGCGTTTGAATTCAGCAAACTATCATTTAATGGTTCTAATCGATGGAGCAGAGTCCCTGTAAAACTTTTTCGTTCGTTGCTCAGTCTGGACGGTATTTTTCCCATCAAAGAACAGTAATAAATCAGCACACGAAATTGTTTTGAATCTATCGTTTATAAAAATCACAAAAGTAGAGTCACTTCAAACACTGTAACATAATCCGAATTACTTAATGTCGGATGGAAAATTCATTAGAGTCGCCATCTCATGGTTAGACTCGGGACTTATTGACTGACGTATATTTGTGTACCTCAAAGCATCGTCGATCATAGAAACGTCGATACTTTGGAGGAACCCATCTAGTTCATTTTTTATACCTTCACGACTAGTCAGACCAGTAGGGCATGTCTTATATTTAAATTTCAAGTAAATATTTTACGTTGTCCATCTTACCATTAGAAACTGTTCAGTAAAGTACGATCGTTTTAGCCTGTCGCATAAGTAATAAAAGTGTCTGTTCTTCATATGAAGTCGCCATTAAGTTTATTATTTTAAATAGAAACTGTGCTTTTTGTTATTTTTTTAGAATCTACGTAAAATACCGGATCGATTTTTATTGGGATACCATTCTCGAAAAAATAGCCGTTTTTGAAAAATGTTTCATATTGCACATGCAACTTCAAACATTAATATTGTGGTTAATATTTATGCTGAAAAAACTAATATTATTTTTCAGCGTGTACTAAACTCTATTTTTATTTAAGCTTAAAAGATTTGCCAATGTTAATACTGGGTGTTCAAAATTTTGTATTATATTTTTATTTTTATATATTTTATAAATATATCTATAAAAATATATATCTATATAAAACAAAGCTTATTCGTACTTCCCACACACAACTTCTCAAACCCACAAAGGTAGGTTGTCCTCTTGCGGTAAAACCAGCCCCGGCTTTCCTCCGCCCCCTGGTCTTTGGAGTCAGGTCTCGACTATTTCGCGGTATCCCCCGTCAGGCAATGGGAGATTTTCGTGTATTTACATTTAAGTCATTCGTCCAGTCATGTCCTTAATCTACCTTACTTGCTAATCTAGTTTTTTTGGTGCTTGCATTCAAGAGCGTCGTGCGGCGTGCCTCCGGCTCTCTCCTGCATGCGGTTTTTGTTTTTTTTTTTTTGGTGGATAGTACCCTTTTGTGTTAATTTTTCTATCTACGTCTTAATTTATGAACAGGTATCATCACTATCTGACTCGCTATCCCATTCATCTGAATCTTCATCTGTACGAATAATTATAGGTCTTACTCCATCAATAACTTGCTCTCTTTCATATGACTCTAAAAAATTTTTTTCAGTATGCTCAATACATTTCCGCTATTGTTCCTCATTGACTTGGTTTAGTGCATCTTGCCAGAGTTGTAAAACGCTGGCTTCGTCGGTGGTCTTACATGCATGTTTATCATAGTAGTTTTTAGTTATGCCCCACACCAATTCAATTGGATTGTACTGGCAGTGATATGGTGGTAGTCTTAGGACCTCATGACCCTATTTTAGTGCCATTTGGTCAAAGACAAATTTTTTCTCATTAATGTGTTCTTTGTACTTATTTAATAATTCAGCTTTTAAAACTAGATGTTCGTGTTCTATATTTTTCTCCGACAGCCACTTTCTTAAGTCTTCTTTTTTCCAGCTGCTTGTGGGAAACTTTTCCTCCTCTCTGGTTTGATACGAAGCATTGTCTAAGACTATTAATGACGGATTTTCCAGATTTTTTAATAATTTTTGCTCAAACCAATGTTCAAAAATACCGGCGTCCATATTTCCGTGGTAATCATCCAGTTTTTTTTGTCGAAGAAAATATAAGACTAGCATTGGGTATAAAACCTTCCGTATTTCCTGCATGCAAAATGATATATGTTTTGCCATTATTCGCACTAGTACTCGAATAGCATTTGGTAGAATCATCTTGCCAGATGATTTGGTATTATTTCCTTTCGCAAAAATCCATGTTTCGTCAAGAAACAAAGATTGTCTGGCAAATTCGTAATACTTGTTTTTAAATAGTTTTCTTATACATTTCCACCTTTTTCCAACAACATTGGACAGCTCGCACAACACTTTACGATTATTGGTTTTTTTATATCTAAAACCCATAGCTTTTAATACTTTTGATAAACTGGTCAAACCCATATCACAAAGTTATCTGTCCTTTATTTTTTGAATAAGTTTCCTTCTTGTAACATGTTCTCTTGTACATGTCATAAATGATATTTCTGATTGAGATTTTAATACCTTGTGGCAAGTCGAGGGTTTTCGGATGCAAACGAATCCTTTTATTTTCCTTACTTAATTCCTCCTCACTCCTAATTTTGCGAACTCTTTGCAAGGTCCGTTCTGAAATTCCACAAGCTGCACTTGTCCTTTTTTGAACTGCCAGTACTGATGTAATTGGTCCCATGTTGATTTTTTCTAAAGTAAAATAATTTTCCACTTTCAACACAATTCGACGCTCACTAGGAGATAAAAACTTATATTTAGTTGTTCTATCGTTTTCTTGTACGTTATCCATTGTCACTATTGAAAACCTGCGATCGTTGAATACTAGCGAGATTTTTCGGAGCTCTCTGAATATATACACGAGGGGCGGGGCCTCGGTGGCAGGGTGCTGGCAGGGCGCAGGTCATTGGCCGATGAGTCCGGTTAATGGAGAGCCTCGACTCTGCACTGTTTACTACTTTTGCAAATATAACAACTAAAATTATCCAGTTATGCGACCGCAAGGAATGAATGCACTCCTCGAGACAATTTTATTTTAAATACAATTATAAAAGTTTTTTCAATAAATTAGCATCACAAAGCATTCAATTTGCGTTTTTTCACAATTTATAAAAAAATTGTTTTGGTAGCGCTGTTTACTACTTTTGCAAATATAACAACTAAAATTATCCAGTTATGCGACCGCAAGGAATGAATGCACTCCTCGAGACAATTTTATTTTAAATAAAATTATAAAAGTTTTTTCAATAAATTATCATCACAAAGCATTCAATTTGCGTTTTTTCACGATTTATAAAAAAATTGTTTTGGTAGCGCTGATTTATCCTCAAGTACTACAGCCGACCAGTAAAAGGTTCGGTACCACAAAGCAGGTAGAAAAGGGAAAGCATAACAGAGTGGCTGTAACTAGAGTCATAAATTATTTTTCGGGCGTTAATCCGAAATACGACAGGGTAAAACGACTTCACTTTATTTCTTTATTTTGCAGAAAGATTCCTCCATATTATTCTATTGAGTTAAACTACATTAATTTTACATATTCCCAATTGTCAACATATGCACGTGAAAGCCACACAGGGTCGTACTGATGTGTATCATATGATTCTTAAAAATATTTACTTCTGAAACTATTAGTGTAAGAATGTCTTGATATTTAATCATTAAATCACAATTAAACTAATCTCTAAAAATAACACGACTAGTAAATAACTTAACAATAACTGTAACATAAATGTAATCACACAATACTTAAAAAACCAACACGATACAATTTGAATTTAAACAGACTGGCAAGTTTGGATCTGTAACTTGAGAATCGGTCTGGCTTAATGCAATAAATTATATTTAATAGCATCTTAACAAATGAGAAGGCAAATATGAACACGTGCTTTTATTGATAGTTGGGAATTTGCTGAACGAAAGCAATATTTAAATCGTATAATACTTTATCGATCGTATTTCTTTTCTGTGCCCTCCTTCGATTTTTTATCGAACTTGTACTTTCGGTTTTTTCACCACGCTTATTCTAAAATGTAATTGATATATTGGACCGAAAAGGTAATTAATTTATGTATTAATAAAAGTATAACATAACCATCATTACGGATGTTTGCCATTTTTCGAGTGGCACACGTGCAAGGTTAATCCAATGTCCTAAACAAGTGTCTCACAGAGGAACTGATGTTAAGTAAAATTTCATATTAAGTACTTACCAATTTTGACATTTTCTTATCTAGAATTAATTATAAATTCGCATATCTCGTCTAAAATAATTTGTTGTGTATTGTAATCTAAAATTGATTTTTTTTTATTTCAAGAATGTATTACAAATTAAATAATAGTTATTTTATTAATAAAATTCTGGTTCTGTAAGATTGTGATTATATATCATTTAAAATATTGCTTATTCAGCGTTATTATCATCACTTTTAAAAAAATAATAAATTAGTTGAATAATAATAAAATTCATTCGTTTATTGAAACTATTCTCATGAAACTCAAGCTAGATGCTACCAAAAACTTTAAGTTTAACGATATTAACTTAAAACTAACTAAATATGCCTAACTTTTTTATAAAATATGTTTTTTATATATAATAGAAACTTACTTTTTTTTATACGTGCGATAAATTTCTTAGCGAATTTAATTTTTGACGCTGTTATCATTGACGCTAAGTCAATCATTAATTTTCTTTTTTAGTTTTTTAGTAAGGGCACAATGAGTTTTTAGTTTTAGGACTAAAATCTAATAGATAAAACATAAAAAAACTCATCATGCCCAAGACTGCGATGTAGTGCATTAAAGCCCTTTCCCCCTTTTAAATTCAATGTTTGTTTCGCCCCTTCTAAGTGTTTTCTGTTTTAGTGTGTTTAAATTGTCCTTAATTGTTTGTATTTTAATATTTTATTTACTTGACTTTCCAATAATTTATTAATTGTCAATAGAACTTTATCAAAGTAATTTGATAACTACAAATTTGAAAATAATTGCACACACACACAATTTTTACATCTAAACTTATTCATTGTCATAAAACTGTCACCTTCTTAAAACAATTACTCAATAAATAACACACATTTCAAAAATATATCTCTCGAATAAGTATAAATAGCTTTTAATAACACAATGGTATATTACATCACTTCCATTTAACAAACAATCACACACATATCTCTTCTTCATTGGATCAAATCTATCTCCTCAAGAACTTTCCGTTTACTGTCAAACAACTGCAATAATAGAATTGAGTTCTCCATTCAACAATATATAGTAGTTTCAACCATGTTCTACCATCCATCAATTAATAGAGTACCGGCATCATTTGTTTAACTTTGTATCGAGACCTGAGGATGCTTTGCATATTGTAGAAAGCGAAACCGGTCGTCTGATAGTTAAATTAAATTGATTGTGAGTAAGTCTTATTTATTATTTCTTTACCTATTTGTATTTAAGAATTTATATTGTGTGATATGCCCACTGATTATTTGTAAATTGGTTGCTTTCCTGTCATTTTCACTCGTTGGCGGCTTGCCCACGCAAGATCAAAGGAGTGTCGTTTCTCTGCGTTCGTAATTCTCTGCAGATACTTTTAAGGCCTATCCTCGATAATCCTAACGGTAAAATTCAGTGAGCTATCTATTTCAAAAATATCTTTCTTTACGAAAACAAAATCCATTCACGAAGAATATTCTAAAAGTCATCTGGTACTAAATTTTATATTTTTACCTACTTACAATCCCCTATTGTGAAGTCTTGGGTGTATACAATAAACCGAGCGGGAGGTCTTCTATTCATTGCGATTATGGGGTAATTAGAATAATACGAGTAAACCAGAGTAATATTATTTATTGAATAATTAATTTACAACTTAGCAAGGGTACATACAGGTAACAAATAATCGTCCTGTAAATAATTCATAAATTAAATCACAAACTTTTATAAAATTTTATAACAAAATAATGTATAACAAGATATAAGTGTATTGGTTTTTTTATGTCTTATATTTTCTTTTGTTATTGTTTTTTTGCTGACAAATTGGCTTTTAACGTATATTACAGTTTGATGATAAATATTCTGAAATGGAAAATGTTGAGATGTGGCGAATAAAATCATTCATGAAATTAAAATGAAGGGATTTACGTCTATTAGTGGTGCGATTTATAAAATTAGTAGCTCTAATCGCGGGAGGAATATATGCATTAGTTTTCAAATATTTATTATTTACGATATAATTTCTAAATTGAACCACTTTCACTTCTTTAGGTAACAATGTATCTGTCTTGACAACTAAATAGGTAATTAGACAAAATAACGATTATTATTAATTTCAAAACGGGAGTTTAAAGAATTAGAAGAAGGTAGTCCGGGCCCAGTTAAACAATCAAGTTTATTCCAGTGGAAGCAATCAGGAGGATTGTTTTTCGTTTTGGCTCAGCTGACATGCTCTCTCTAGAACTAGAACCCATGAAACTATGGTAAAAAGCATGCTTTTATTTACACGGTTGTGAAACGAGACGATTAACAGAGACATCGAAGAAAGATATGTCGCTGAAATGGATGCAATAAAGTATGAGAATAGAAGGTACAGTCATGGATGGCATACAATGAAGGCATCTCAAATGGTACGGACATGTCCAATGAATGAAAGACAGTAGACTCCCGAAACAAGTACATCTATGAACAACTACAGGAATCCAGAAGAAAGGACTACCGTAGAAAACACGGATGGAACGAATAAAAAACTCAATGCGCTCGAAAGTACTTAAAGAACAATGGAACAACCGAATTCAATGAAAAATGGACGTCGGAAGACGTTTTATACGGATTATATCATATTACGAGTATAGGTACATTGTTATTATATCATATTATATCTATTTATATAATACATTATATACACGATATTGAAGGAGGTTACAACATAGACAATCAACAAAATCTACATTGTCAACTACATAGTGAAGACCCAACAATAATAGAAGTGTCAAATGCCGTCTTAAAACATAAAGTAAATAAAGCCACAGGAATCGATTAAATCTGCTGGGAAATGTATGAAAAGGTGATGATCAACTTTTTGCAGTAATCCATAAACTAATAGTACTTATATGGCAGAATGAATTGGTACCAGAAGAGTGGCTAAATGAAATAATATGCGTTGCAAAAAGGGCTATCAGCTGGATTGTAAGAACTATAGAGGCATTACTCTGTTAGCATCTGCGTATAAAATCTTCGGCAATGTATTGTTTGAAAGACAAACATTTTACAAAGGATATTGTTGATTTACTGCTGCATAATCAACTATACATCAAATTCAAACACATGGGCAGATTCTAGAAAAGTCACTAGAATATAACATAGATACACGTTATGACAGCCTATGACAGTATTAAGCAATGATAGACTTTGGTTGGGATCCCACCGAAGTTAGTTAAGTTGACCCAACTAACAATGTAAAATACAAAAACTTTTAAACTGATTAATATATCGGTTCCAAATTTTGAGGGTTTGTTAAGTATCCCAATACCCAACCTTCGCTGGAACTCTAAAGTAAAGTTGTTGTATTCAAAGTTTTTAACGAATATCAATTGTCACTTATTTTGCAGTTTGTAAAGCAATAAATTGACTTTTCAACTTACAAAAATCAGCATTTTGAAGCTTTGTCAATATTCTAAAAGATAAAATTTTGTAATTTTATGTCAAGTATTTAGCTTTCTAATGAGTGGAAAAAATCGCGTTTCTTGCATTACATTAAATCATTAAAAAACGGCTCCGAACTTTAGACAGGAAACAGGTAGGTTTTGTTCTTATATGTCTACAATAACTAAAATAGTTGTCAGCTACCTGGATTATTGATTGTCACGAGAAAATCCTTATTACTCTGGACTAATATGACTGGACAAGCAAGTGACGAAATATATTATGTAAACTTTACTAACAAAAACGTTCAAAATAAATAGTCCAATAAATATAATTAATCAAATTCCATATTCAAATACTGCAAACTATTTGGGTATTACTCTGAGCTCATGTAAAGAAGAAAAGAAAATAATAATTCTGATTGAAATACAAAAAAATGTACTGACCGATTGACCAAAATTCTACTCTGTTTCTACATAATAAATTATAATTATATAAGTAAATATTGAAACAATAGTATTATTATAAAAACAGTATAAGCATTTAGAAGGAAAATGTCACAACTCAACAGAAAATATTTCTATTCATATAAAAATTTAATCAAATTATAGGTACTTACTGCTTATTTATATAAAATTTCCTCAATCGTCGTCGACTTTTTCGTCCGGAGCATAAACGTCTTCGCGAACTACCCATTTTAAAAACAACAAAACACACTGGTTTGTCAAAACTAGTCAAAAGTCGAAATAAGCCCTAATAATGTTATTCAACATTATTTATGACCCTCCAACTTTCTTACCTACTCGTCGGCGAGAGTCTACAAACTATCAACAAGGACAGCTTGTACTGACCGAGAGAGAGAGTACATTTAGCACAATTTAACATTTTTTAAATAGTTTATATGAAATAGCTGCTTTGTCTTACACTTTATGTTAAAAATAAAAACAGATTCGGAAAGTGGGTAAAATTCTGTAGTGCCCTATTTCAAAAAAAAAATTTTTACGTTTATTTTAACCAAAAATATTTAAAAAAAAAATATTGTTTAAACAATTTATTAATTTACAATCAAATAGTGCACTAGAACTTTTTAAGACCTTTCATATAAAAAAAGAATCATCTCAATATCTGCCATAGTTTTTGCGTTATTTGATATAAACTTTTACATTGGAATTTAGTTATGCCCAGAATCGCGAGGACTGGCCTTAAAAGCTAGGCTGAGTGCTGTCTAATAATAAAAGTTATGGCTGTATAACATATGGGCCGGACTTACAATCCGGGCGCGTCTACTGCAGGGTTAAGGACATACCTACCTGGAATTTTCAAATTGTTGTATTAACAACTACTTTCTCTTGTTTTGTTAAGGACCTATCTGGATTTCCAAAATTACCTATTATATTTGTTTCCTGTTCACTTCAAAGTTACCTTTTATATTTTTTTTGTTTTATACATTCACCGTGTGAAACGTGGCTTAATTTATAATGTAAATATAGTAAAGATTGAAACAAATCAGGTATAAAAGTACCTAATATAGGCTAAATGAACCATTTTGCTTTGTATTGATGCAAACAACGGTTTCCGTCAGTTTCAAGGTACCAATTTCTGCACCGATCTAATCACAGCTTTCGCATCCGTGTTATGGTCATCCGTCGTAAAACAGAGAAAATATCCCAATTATGTACTGCTTAAAAAAAGAAAATATTCTTCATAAAAATATCTGCACGGACTAAAACCTAAAATTGAACCATAGGTTATGAAATTTATTCACTCGTACAGAAGTTTTGTCAAAAGATATGAGATTCGATAAAACGTTCAAGATTAAAGTACTTTAATTTTTCACAATATTGAAAATTGTTATTACAAAAAGTTAATCATAATTTAAAATCACGATGAAATGCAATAAGTTATCAGCTTTTTTTTATTTTTTACCAGTATTTCTACTTTACCAAAATAAATTTAAATTTTGTTAATTTCATGAACATTTATCTCTTAAGATTAATAAAAACATGATAACCTTTCCGCTTTGTAATGTATTCTAATTATTTTGCAATTTAAATACGTAATAAGTGCATATTAATCTATTTTGGAAATAAGCAAATACACGCAAAAAATATACATAATGGACCAAAGGTATGCACAAGCCTAATTATCACTTAATTGGATGATTCGAATTATACAAAAACAGGGATACACCTATTTTGCAATATGAATATTTAAAATTTGATGTTTGTCCCGTGCCAGATTTACCATTTTTCTGATATAATTAGTCACTTTGGTTTTTTCAAATATCAAAATAAACACTTTGTATATTTGTATCTTTATTGAAGTCTCCACTTCAATACCTGTTCAAATAGTACTTTCGATTTTATGTAGTAAGGAACATCTTAAAAATACAGAAACAAAATCCTAGACACGTGTCAATAAATTTTTTGGTTAAAACTACGTACAAATAAATTTGAACATAGATGATAATTAAAATCTGATACTACATTGCTGAATCAATGTCTACCTAATTAGGTGTTCAAAATGTTCTCAGATGCTACTTTGACAGTATTCTAAACGGTGGATTCCCATGTTTCTCTGGAAATTAATATTGGGATTCATTCATAATTCTTTTCGTTAGCTCTGCAACTTTTGCTGGTTTAGTTTTAAAATTCTACTTTGCAAGTATCTACAAACTATAGAAAACGGGCCCAAACAACTGAGTACCCATTATAGCCGACTATACATTTAGTTTTTGTGGTTTTTGAGTATGGTTTTCACGTATCCAACGTAGATTTACCACACTCCAGTACCTTAAATGTTGGCGATTTACATTGCCCCACATTGTAAATATTGCTTCGTCGAAAAAACATATTTTTTTCAGAAAAGAATTTTCTTTTTTAGAAATAGAAAAGCACCAGGTAAAGACGGGGTACCAAACGAATTACTGAAATATTGTGGAGCAGCAATGGCAGAATAGTTAAAAACATTAATTTATACAATTATAGAACACAAAATACTGGAAGAATGGAGAACGAGCGAACTAATTCTACTATTCAAAAAAAGAGATCAAAAACATATGGGCCTTCAAGTAAATGAGGAGAAAACTAAGATAATAGCATCAACACCCAACAATAAAGCCAGAAACATCGGCCACCAATTCAGTCTGTAACGGGTAGCTCTTTCGGGACGATAGACTCAGTAAAACACAGGTTGAAATAAAAATATATCTATTAATTTAACGTATGTACAATAAAAATAAAATAGAATGAATTCTCCGCGTATAAAATAAAAATAAAACGAATTCTACGTCCCCGTCTGGATCCCGCGATGAAGGAATTCCCCGGCGAACGTCTATAAAAGAAAGAAAAAGTTATTATTAATAACAAACAAATAAAATACGTGAATTCGATCGCACGCAGACTTATACTCGCTTCCGCTCTAATACAGCGGAAGCTCCAATCGCACTCACAAACAAAAATATTCGGCTGTGCAGGCCCACGGCAATGTTCAGTACACAATACCGATGAGTTCTGCTTAGTTAAGGACAGAGTATGATCCTTAATGCGGAAATCTCTCTGTCCGGGTTGTCTCGCAGGTTCAATACACTTGCGAGTCGGGGAGCCTAGAGCGCTAGCTGCCAGACTGACTAATTCCGCTACTCACATGCCTTAAATAGCCGCTCCGAATCCCACTCACTTCGCCATCTCGCTGAGGAAGTGGATGCGCAAACATTGACACTCCCACGGTTCAAATTCTACCTTTGAAGTGGTGGACAAATTCACATACTTAGGCTCCCTGATCATTAAGGAGAACGTCATGACGGAAGAAATCAAGCGAAAAATAATCCTAGCAAACAAATGCTATTTTGGATTGAGTAGACATATGAGAAGCCAAAAAACGAAAATAACCATATACAAAATCCTTATACAACCAGTGTTGACATATGGATCGGAGACATGAACCATTTCCAAGGCAGATGAAAACCTCCTGCTTATATTTGAACGAAGGATCCTGAGAAGAATATTCGGTGGCATCTGTGAAAATCGTGTTTGGAGAAGGAGGTACAACTACGAGATATATCACAGATATAAATATATATTTGGTGGTAAAGATGTAGTATCTCTTATAAAAATACGAAGACTAAGATGGGCAGGACATCTGACAAGATCACAGCAGAACAACCCTCCTAGAAGAATCCTTATGTCACAACCTATGGGAAGTAGAAGTAGGGGTAGGTCAAAACTCAGATGGAGGGATGGTGTAGATGAGAATGGTAGAAAAATAGCAATAGCGCAGCAAACTGGCAACAATTGGCAATGAATAGAACTGACTGGCGTAATAAACTTGGGAAGGTCGAGGCTCTTTTATAGGGCTGTAGCACCAATGATGATGTTGAGATAAAAAACGACCAGAAAACTACAGAGGTATAAACTTGTTAAATAATACGCCAAAACTTACAAATAAAATTTTACAAGTAATAATAAATCAGAGGATAGAGAGAATTATGAGATGGGGCCACCAAAACATATTTATAATCAAAGAATAGATGGAGTGAGAAGGAGAGGCAGACCCAGAGCACGATTTAAGGATCAGGTGGAGAAAGGCTTGAGAATGTTGGGAGTACGAAACTGGAAAGTCAAGGTGAAGAATAGGAGAGAATGGAGACTTATTCTTGAGCAGGCCAAGCCCACCATGGGTTGTCGAGCCAATAATGATGATGAATAAATCAGAGGATAAGTTTAGCAGATGATTAACAGGGTTTTCGTAGTGGAAGATAGTATACGGTTGCAATATTCGTTATAAAGCAAATTACTGAGAAATCACTAGAGTATAATAAACCAGCATTTCTGTGTCTAATTGACCTAAAGAAAGCATTTATAGAGTATGACTCAAATATGTAATCCATCTTTTCTATAATAGAGAAGTTCCCCTAAATATTATAAAAACTATCGAAAACATCTACCAAAACAACAAAGTGGAAGTCAGTCAGAAGAGGACTGGATGGAGTGACAACCTTACATAGAGGTATTAATCCGCCAATGAATAAGCGAATTGCTTAGAAAGAGGAAGGAGAAGAAGAAGAAAGATGTAAAGATTGTCCTGGTAAATGAACATAGCAGGGTTCTCAGAAAAAAATGTCGTGTATGCACGAGAAACAAGATTCGAAAAGATACTTCATACAATGGTGCAGCCGGTACAGAGAGACTTGGTTTCTGCCTGGGTAAATGTTTCATGGAGTATCACAAATAAAACTTCCCATATTTCTCTTTTATAAATGTTTTAATTTGTATTTTATGAATACATTATGATTTTCTTAAAGATTGCATTATTTTATTAAAGTATATCTGTTTGCAGTTGGTAACTCATTACAAATGCAAATGCAGTTCTTTAAATAGAGGTTACGGGTTACCGTCAAGGTCATAAACAATTGCAGTACGAATGTAGTAGAAACCAATAAGGTTTTTTTGAAGAATTACGAGTTATGCAAAAAATACATGAAATTAAAAACGCTTAACACTAATAATAATAAGAAAATAGAAAGCACTAATTTTGTATGCAAGGCGACCAAGTGCGCCCTCCGCATATTTTTTGAAAATTCTAAAACTATGCGGAGGAGGCACATATTGTGTGTTTTGTAAATTTGTAAAAAATTGTAATAAAAAATGTTATTTTAGATTACAATGTAATTTCGCACAAGTATACTACTCTCATTTATATATCGTAGCGAAAGGGTTAAAGATTTCATTGAAACAAAACATCTAATACCAAAATATACTTGGCGTCAACAATGTAGATTCATTGACAGACAAGTAGTGTGCGACATATTTACAACTCAAATAAAAAAATGGTTTTCTTTTCGAAATAATTTCTATTTCTTTAATACAGGGCATGTTTGAAATATTTTCGAAACTTTCCCTCCGGTATTTTGAACGTCCTACAAAAAAAAAATTTTTTATTTAAAGAATCACCGTATGTCCATTTTTTTCTTATTTTTTATTTAAATTACAGCTCTTGAAGTTGAATCACAATTCTCTGGGTCAAACGGCATCCGGGCAACTGGTTAACCTCTTATCTAATGATGTCCAAAGATTTGACTTGGCCGCCCAATTTATACATTATGCTTGGATTATGCCAATTACTGCAGGGATATCGTTTTACATTTTATATCGATATGTTGGTATCATAGCTGCCGTTACTGGAATGGTTTTCATAACTCTGGAGTCTATTCCTTTACAAGGTACTTTTTTTATATTCTTAATATATTTTGACACACATGCGCAAAAATAATAGACGATTTTAATAGATTATCTACAGATAATCCTAAATAATAATAGGTTACCTACAGATTATAAATATACAAGTTGTGTAGTGGGATATAGTAAAAAATGAGTGCAGAAGAATTGCTTTCCTCTTGACATAGGAATTTTCACGGAAATAAAATTATTTTTATTAGGGTAAAATGAATATATCACTTAATAATAGGAAATTTGCCTCATATTTTTTTAATGCAAGTCATGTACTCATTTTTGTTACTTGACCAATTGTTACATATTTTACATTATCGGTTATTTAGTAATAACGAGGTGCTGTATAAAATGTTTATGTTATCATTAATATTAGTTTTATCGTGAATATTTGACTTAATTGATTTATTGGTAAAGAAATATTCGTCGTAGATAACATAAGTTAAATTATCTGTGGCATGTGTTAATTTGTTAAAATGATTATTCGATATTCATATTGAAATAGATCTTGAAATTTTTAATCAGTGCTATATGATAATGGATACTTATGTTTGCACTATTTGATATCTATTTGCCGCAATATAATCAAGGACTTTTATTTAAAAAAATGAATTAAAATGTACTTAAAAAAAGATTAAGTTCATTTGAAGCATCGTTTTCAATTGTCTAGGTTAAAAATATAACTTTTTACACAATTAAATTTAAATACAGTGCTTTTCAGATAAAACTATTCACCTTAAATAACTTTTGTTGTTATAATTTTTAGTAAAAACGCAAAAACACGTCAATTGCTATTTGAAGGGGATACATTATATCATATTTAAGGTTGCTGGAAATGCACCCTCTCACCCCCCGTATCATCCCTTAATTTTTTTAAAATTACTTCCCCCTTTTTGAACTTATACTTCTATACGCGCGTTCGACGTTGGAAATTTGCACGGGAGTGAATCGGTGAAATCATTACATATGTAAGATATGAGTAAGAGACAGACAGAAGATATATTTTCTCTCTCCAGAGCAAAAATGTTTATTTTGTATGTATATATATATATATATATATAATATATATATATATATATATATATATATATATATATATATATAATATATCATCATCATCCAGCCTCTATTTATCACGTCCACTGCTGGACATAGGCCTCCCTTAAACTCCTCCATTCCTCACGATTTTGTGCTCTTTGTTGCCAATTTTTAGTGATACGCCTGATGTCATCGGCCCAACGTGTAGGTGGTCTTCCTCTACTGCGTTTGTCTGCTCTTGGCCTCCAATTTGTAATTTTGCTCGTCCATCGTGAATCGTGCATTCTCGCTACATGGCCTGCCCAGTTCCATTTTAGTTCCGCTATGCGTATATATATATATATATATATATATATATATATATATATATATATATATATATATACAAATCGTAGGCAAGTATGAAATGCAGGCATTCTTGCAAAATCCTAGTCATTTTCGTAATGACTTGGCAGTTTGTATACCCTTTTCATTTTTACGAAATGACTTAACCCTTTAGACATTTGCGAAACTACCGGAACATATATGAAAATAAAAATATATATTTTCATTAAAATATTGATTCAATACGTCATTTACTATACTCCTATTACAGGTCAAATGTTTATATCCAGTAAACTATGCACCATATACCTAATTCTTTTTTTCTTTCTGCTCTCTTTTACCTATAGAATTATATATATATATATATATATATATATATATATATATATATATATATATATATATATATATATATATATATATAATGATTGTGCAGATTGACTCCCATATCAATGTGTAACGGCGAACGCATGTATAGAAGTATCCCACTGGACTACCACACCCGGTTTATTTTATTTTATATTTGGATTCTCATTTTTGTACCGATTTTAAAAATGTATAATACATTTGGCTTGAAGTGATTAGTTTATGAGATAGACAATTTTTCTTTTAACAAGATAGTATCTCTCCCACCTTAATTGACTACAACAAAATAGGTTGTAGAAATAAAAAACCAAGAAATAAAAAACTTCACTTTTTATGTTCAAGTTTTATCAAAGGTTTTCGATATTATTTGGCCATTTATTTTAATCGGTTAATAGCCAATTACAATTTGTTATAACTTGTAAAAGACTTTTTTGATCCGTGTGCAATTTGATCGCTGAAATGGTTTATACTTTGCAAGAAAGAATTGAGAGTGTAGGTTTACACTACAAAAATAATAATTGTGCAAAAGCTGCTGCTAGAATTTTTATTGAAACACACCACAACAGACATGCACCTCATAAGTATGTGATTAAACTGATGCAGAAATTTTAAGCAACAGGGTCAATTTGCAATAAAAAACATAACCGACAGGGACTTTTAAATAACGAAGCAATCCAAGTAGCCGTTTTAGGGCAAGTTAACTTGAGGCTGAGCAATCACAATCACTGTCAACAAAAAGCAGAGCAATCGGTTTAGCATCTTCTACATCCTTCCATCCTCCATAAATTTAAGTTTCATCCATATAAAATTAAATTAGTACAAGAGTTAACTGAAGAAGATGTCGATCGTCGTCTCGAATTTTGCCAATTAATGCTCCTCCACAATTTGCTCTGTGACAATTTTGCGACAATTTTTAAAACGTTTCCCACTCGTTGGATAGGTAGAAGAGGATATATGATGGATTGGCCACCTAGGTCACCGGATTTAACACCCCTAGACTTCTTCTTATGGGGGTATTTAGAAGTAAACATTTATGCTACTCAACCAGAGTCTCTAGATGGTTTACGACAAAGAATAGAGAATGAATGTCGACAATTAAATGCAGACTTGTTAAGCAGTGTCAGAGAAGATTTTCAAAATAGATTGCACCATTGTGTGGAAGTGAATGGCAGTCATTTTAAATATTTTTGGTGGTGAAATGTTCGTCCTAAATGTTTGTAATAAAATTGTTAAAAAAAAAAATTTAATCCAGTTTTCTTTCTTTTGTATTTGTTTTTCCCTCTTCAAAATATTAATTGACGTGTTTTTGCGTTTTTCCTCAAAATTAGAAACTCAAAAGATATTTAAGGCGGATAGATTTATCTGTAAAGCACTTTATACCTTACTCCTTCCCATCACTCGACTGTTGGATTTTATCTAGCATATGGGTATAGGTCAAATAAATGAGTCATTAGTAGTTACAAATAAATTATAAATAAATAAAGTTACATTATAAATTTTTAACTTTTAATATTTAAAAATGCACTGTTAAATATTAGATTTAATTTTGTAGAGATTTTTACGAATTGAATGCCCAAAAACCGCATTCAAATCCATCTTACTTTACGGAAAATCCATAGGGCTGTGCTTCATTTTCTCGACTAAAGAGATAAATTAAGTTGATCAATAAATTATCTGTTACAGGTAGTTTTTCGAAATGGCAAGGAAAACTAAGATACAAAATTGCTTTAAAGACAGACAGAAGAGTAAAATTGATGAGTGAAATTACTTCTGGAATACAAGTGATCAAAATGTATGCCTGGGAAAAACCATTCGAAAAAGTCGTAGAGCTCTCTAGAAAGTATGATATTTGATTTGTTTCTTTTTACCTAGTATAGTTATTCTTTTTTTTTAGATTCGAAATAGATATAATAACAACTACCTCTTACTGCTATGGCGTCCTATCAGCAATGGGCATATTCACAGAACGTACGATTTTGTACATTACCGTCATTACTTTTGTACTGGTTGGACAAAGATTAACGGGAGATGTAGTATTTTCTTTAGCTCAGTTATTTAACACTGTTCAACTGGTTATGGCGATATTCTTCCCAAGAGCTTTGTCATTTTATTCTGAAGCCAAAGTATCTATTTCAAGGTAAGTATTTTCTTAAACCATTAGCTCTATTAGGTGTAGGATCGTTCTTATCTTAACATAAAATACACAATGAGGCAATCAGATGGGGCAAATATGAAAGGGATTAATTTACCATATTAATAAGAATAAGATACTGAACGGTTTTTTATTTAATTTAATTTATTGTCTTTATTTATTAAAATAGGTTGTACATTTATAACACTTACAAGTTTATTAGAATCTTTATATATTTATTACAGTTTTACATTTATCACTAAAAAGTAGAACACAACTACTTTAATTCATATTATTAATTTACAATATTTATTTCCCGTTACAATTATATTTTCAGACTGACTTGCTTTTCAATAAAATGTCCCATATATACTACATAACCGTTAGTTCCGGAGTTCTCTCGAGCGGACGACGACCTTCTAGAAGGGAAAGGAATTCCATCGAAAGCAGACCGGTTGTTTTTATTCGACTCTCTTCTGGAGAGTTCGAACCGCAGGTATAATAGGGGACCCGTGGGTCGGAGAATCTAGAACATAGAATGAAAATGAATGTTTACAGTTTTATGAGTCATTATTTATCGTAACAATACTTATATACTGGAGACCGTGGAACCACAAACGAAAAAGAGGAAGACTTTAAATGAGATCGAGTGATGAGAACGAGTGATCTGAAAAAAACGCGCTAGCTCAAATTGGATGCAAACTACCTATGATAGAGAGGTATGAAAGAAGGACAATGAGGCCTGTATCCAAAGGTGAATGTTTGGGACTTGTTAGATAGATAAATAGAAATAACACATCTATTGGGATACAAAAAGCAAGCAGGACTTGACTGTGCCTTACAAATATTAGCTAAAATAAATCTCAATACTACGTAAATCATTAAATACCGATTTTTCTGGTGATTCCTATCTTTATCAAACCTATCTACTAAAAGGCTATCTGACATAGCTTCTTGTGTAGTAAACTTGAACACATTAAAAATAATGTATATTGTTTACAATCCTAAACATTTAGTTTTCTCTGAACTGTCCATTTTAATTTTAAAATGTCCTCGTTTTGGTTCAAACAATATTTAAATACTTGACAATACTGCAGTAATTTAACGCTAGGGAGCTTGATCTCTTTCACTTGTCTGTCCTGAAATGAATAATTTGTAACAATATAAAGTTTGGTCAGCGCGCAACAAGTCAATTCTCGCATGTCATGCTGTATTTCTACTTTTCTTGTTATAGGTTAGAAGATTTCCTTTTATTGGAGGAAACTGAGAAGATTTCTGAGCCAGAAAAAATCTCCAACCCAGATGAATTAGGAGAAATTCAGTTGACTAATATTTCAGCAAGTTGGGCATCAAAACCAATTGCTCCCACCCTGATGGATCTCAATTTACACATTCAACCTGGAACTTTATGTTGCGTCGTTGGTAACGTAGGATGTGGAAAAAGTAGTCTTCTGCAGTTACTTCTGAAAGAATTACCATCAAATAAGGGACAAATGAAGATAAATGGGAAAATTTCCTATGCTTCCCAAGAACCTTGGCTTTTCGTTTCAAATGTGAAAGAAAATATACTTTTTGGAAAACCGTTTATGAAAAACAGGTAATTTATTTTTTAAACTTTGTAAATAAAGGAACTCTAATACATTGTTGTGATCATCTTAGTCTACCTTAGTACATATGTTCCCTCTTAGTGATATTTATTCTATATGCATCGGGTAGCTCTTTTAGACAGCAAGCTCGGTAAAACTCAGGTTTAATTTAAATAACAATATATTCGAAATAAATAAATAACAAAATAAAATTATGTCCTAGATAATACGTATTAAATTGAATTGACAATCCTAGCGACCGACGACGGTATCGATGCGCAACGGCATAAAAATCTAAACGAAAATACGGTGTGTTAATGCACACATGCTGAAGAGTCGCTGTGATGGATTAAAGATGGACGGATCGATTAACACTCGATCCAGCAAGAAGCGGGAAGTGATTAATCAACACCACAGAACAACACTCTAAGATCGGTAAGGAACTACCACTAGATCAACACTCTATCAGAAGCGGTTAGGGCCAGTGGAGTTGTTTCTAGATTAACACTCTGATAGACATTCAGTTGCTTGTGCCGCGGCACTTGTTTTATACCGTTGTCGGCCTTCTATCGCTAGCGCGCTTCAATGGAAGTGCAACTCAGTGGTAGAAGTGTGTTTTTTTAAGAGAAACAAATTAGTATAATATCAAAATTTCCTAAATTTGTTCAGCACTTTAATTTTGCTTCAGGTTTCACATGGATTTGGTTATCACGATCTTTCAGTATTCCACTGTTCTTTTTGAGGCTTCTATCTCTTATTTTGTTGATCTTTTTGTGTACTTTAAGTCATATTTTTGCACAGCGACAACCAATCCAATTGCTTACATTACTCCTAAGTGTCCATCATGATTGATGGACATTGCTGGTTATTCTACAAAACCATAAATGTCAACAGCCTCTTTCCAAATATAAACTCATTAAAAGTCTTTCCCAAACAAAAGCAGCTTCCATTCGAACGTTTCAACAAATAGACCTCTACAACTTAAAGGCAAAACTTCGCCAACTCACAGGAAATAAAATCGTCTCCATATCATCACAAACAATTCAAATCTCGCTACTAACCATCATCAAAACAACTTCCGTCTAGTCATTGCCGGTGTAAATAAAAATCTGTCCATAAAAGACATCGAGCATAGCCTATCCGAAATCAAATTTTCGCATACTAAAATAGTTCGAATTAGTGTCCGCTCTAATAACAGCGTCATACAGTTTTTTACGAACTCTTAAACCAAATTCTATGATGTTCTCTCGAATAGTATCAATATTAACTGGGAAAGATTCAATTGTGAGATCCCTAGATCGAACAGTGCTGTCCCTGACCGTCTAAAATACTGCACGGGATCTGCAAAAGTGGGCATCTCAATACAGAATGTTCGCACAAATGCATTACTTGTTTTAATTGCGGACAACAGGACAAATCGACTGCTTGTTTAACAGCAGATGTTGCAAAATGTTCGAACGCCCAGGAAACCATCCTGCCTTTTCTCTAGTGTTGTGCATATCCATAAAGAGCGTTCAGTTTAGTTCAAATGTGAGAAGTGAACTAGGTCGCTTTTTTAGGTCACTAGTTTATTAGTACAAAGAGTTACAGAAGGAATTCATTTACATATAGGCAAAACGTAATATTGTTTTAGCGTTTGTGCATAAAAAGTTTATTTTTAGTAATTGCCGATTTTAATTTAAATTAACTTTAAAAACGTTTTATTACAAAATTTGTTCTTTTTGTTTTAAAGCTTAACATAAATTATATGATTTCTCAGCATAGATTCAGAGCTCACCCGCTCACCGTTCACCAGTCATCGAAGTTGATCTACGTAGTTTATAGTTCTTTAGTTAAATTACAAAAAAAAATTTAAAACAAGTGCATCTGAATAAGTTGGCCGCCTTTGAATTTTGGTGTTACAGAAGAATCCTACAAATATTATGGACTCAGAGAATATCAAACGCAGAAGTTTTTAGAAGAATAGGAAATTAAGCTGAAATAATATTGGCTACCAAAAGAAGAAAACCTGAGTACTTAGGAGATGTGATGAGAGGACAAAGATACTCTTTATTGCAGCTTATTATGTAAGGCGAAATTCTAGGTAAGCGAAATGTGGGAAGACAAAGGATATTGTGGCTTGAGGACTTAAGGGTATGGTTTGAATGCAGACGTAGAGAATTATTTAGAGCGGCAGTCAAGAGGGTCCGCATAGCCATGATGATTTCCAACCTTCGATAGAAGATGTAACTTAAAGATGAAGAAGTTAAATCACGCTCTCTCCCCACCCGCTCCAGCTCCTCCGCTCACGTTTGTCTTATGTCGCGTATCGACTTGAAGATTCAAACTAAACTGCTCACCGCTCCTGAATGATGAACGTTGAACGAAACGCGAAACTCAGAAAAATAAACGATTGAGCGACTAATCGGATCCGGATTTTTGAACTACTTCGCTCATGAACTACACATGCCTGATTCTCTCCCAGGTGTCCCATCAGAAAAGCTCCACCAACCAACCCTAAATAAACACAAACTGTTGCCACTTCTAAACAAATCCCTTCCTAAGATATCATTTCGACATGAAATCCTTAATCCACTTCACATCAATGATCCTCTTCAATGTCTTCCTTGAAAAGAGGAATAACATCGCCCGTCTTCTCAATAAATTTTCTTACCTTTTGTATGAATATGTCATATCTACATCCAGTTTCAATACTACAATCAACGAAACATTTACACAAATCCGCTTACTCGTCAATAATTCAATACACAACACAATCAATAAAATAGTCATAAAATAATCAATAAATAATCACTGAAAAGTGAATGACGTCAACATGCTCTTAAGATTCGCTTAATCAGTTCACAAGGGCAGGGGAGATTGATTTTCTATGGTTTTCCAATCTCATTGCACAATGATACTTGTTCCTAGGTGAGGATCTAAATACAGCTAACTTTCACGTATTTACTGAAGAAAGCCCAATAATTCTAAAAGGTATCGTTTGTTTCCATGCAGCTTGTGATTTGGTGACCTGGTTGGACCAAAAAGGAGCCCCAATCTCGAAAGAAGATCCCATACCTTGAAGAGGCTAGAGTCTATAGTGAGGTTTCATAACCAGTTCCGTCCGGTATGTTCTATGATATGTTATAACAATATCTACGACACTATGAAACTCTGTATCAATACCTACGACACTATGGAAGTCTGTAAAATCTGCAAGAACATGGTCGGTTTGATTTCTAACTCGGTGTTCTTCGCGATTGGCAGAGGATCACCACGTGTAAAGAGTACTGTAAAACATCTCGAAACTCGAAGTCCGAAGATTTCTAATTATCGAAACCAAATTCAGATTTTGCTTTAATCTGTGCCTTCTAAGAATTGCAAGGCAAAACAGACGTTGATAAAGATGTAATTAGAGACACGGGGAATCTAAAATTGCATTCCACAACATATCTACTCAACTAAGCAAAAATCCTTGGCGAATTGGTTTCTAGTACTCATAAAGAGTATTGTTGGGAATTTATCTTTATTCAACAGCCAGCAATTGACGGATTTGTAGTTTACTGTTTTTATTTGCGTAAAAATAACTCAAATTCCTACAATATATAAAATTAACAATATAAAAAAACTAATTAATTCCCATTACTAACATTACTTACATTACTTACTTACTTATTACTTACATTAATTTAGCAGACAGCAAGAGAACACTCTTGCTGTCTGCTAAATTATTTAATTTTTTCCCTAATCGGTGACAGTTTGTTTTCTGAAGTTTTGATATTATATTTGACATAGTTTATACAACAGTAGCAACGGGAAATTTTGGGTAACATGATAGAACTAAAAATTAACTAAATACATTTTATACAAATAATAAATATTCGGAACAAGTATATCAAAATAAAAGGAGGGGATCCTTAAGCAGATATACAGACGTCTTTCGTTTTAGTACTGTAAAAATTTGGCCTAAGCCTAGCGTAAGTTTTGTGATATAAACTAAACATGGTGGGGGCAGATATATTAAGATAAAATAAACTAAAATTAAGAAGGAAGAAGAGGTCTGTTTTTATTTATGTCAACACAGCTACTTAAAATATCTTGGTATTTTCGAATATTTTAATTAAACCTCTTATTTTTCATCACATTTATTTCTTTATTTCTTATTTTGAATTCGGATCTTATAAAAGGATTCAGATCTCATAATTTATCAAACTATCCTTTTCGCTAATGTACACGAATACACGTTGTTTATGTAAACCTCGCATATGCATACAGACAGAATCAACTCTTGTAATAATCTACCCGGCTAAAATAAGACATCTTCTGTGCTAGTAAGATATCTATACACGTTTACACAATGTTTTATTTGTTCGTTACGTTTTTATAACTCATATTTTAAAATTTAATTTTAGGTACCATGACGTAGTTAAGGTATGCTCTCTAGAAAGGGATTTTAAACAATTTCCCTATGGAGATAGAAGCTTAGTAGGTGAAAGAGGGACATCGTTAAGTGGAGGACAACGAGCAAGAATTAACCTTGCAAGAGCAGTATATACTGAAGCAGATATTTACTTATTCGACGATCCGCTGTCAGCGGTCGATACAAAGGTAGCAAGGCATCTATTTGATGAATGTATATCGAAATATTTATACGGAAAAACTAGAATTTTGGTCACACATCAGCTCCAATTTATGAAGAAAGCTGATTTAATAGTTATTATAAACAATGTAAGTACTTATCTATATAAATATTCTGCCAATACAGATTTCATTTTTTTCCTTTAGGAAGCTACTTTCAATTGAAAATTAAAGAATAGAATATATTTGAATAATTCCTTATTGTCAAATAAATTAAGATTAACAATAAATTAAACTATAATCTAATTATACTAATAACAATTCAAAATATACAATTATCAATAAAAAAATAAAATAAATAACATAAAAAGCAGATAATCAAAGAAAAGTATTTGGGATTATATTATATCGTTTTTTTTAGCACACCGATGATGTTGAGAAGAAGCTATATTTAACTTGTATCTTATTTTAATTTCAGTACTTAAATCATCGTTATTGATATTGTATGGACTTTACTGTCATTAAACATTTATGTTTGACGTATTAGTCATTTTATCCCCGCTACTATTTAACATGTATTCTGAGTTCATTTTCAATAAAGCAGTGGATAATGTTCAATGTTGTATAAAAATGAATGTCGTCAATATTAATAATTTGAGATATGCGGATAACACAGTGTTAATTGCAAGCAATTACGAAGAACTTCAACATCTAATTAACAGGATTACCACAACGTGTAATGAATATGGCCTTAAGCTAAACACCGCAAAGACAAAGGTGATGGTCGTCAGTAAAACGCCAATTCAATCAGAAGTTGTAACAGCTTATGGTGAACAACTGGAGAGAACTAACAGTATCACTTACCTTGGTTGTAATCTAAATGAGAACTGGGACATGAGCAAAGAAATTAGAATACGGATAGAGAAGGCCAGAGCTGCATTCTTTAAGATGAAGAAACTGTTATGTGGAAACAATATTACTTTAAGTCTGAAAATTATATTAGTGAGATGTTATGTGTTCTCTACTCTTTTGTATGGTGTCGAAGGTTGGACTTTGACGGATACACTTCTCATGAAACTGGAAGCCTTCGAAATCTGGGTGTATCGGAGAATCCTACGAATAAGTTGGCTGGATAGAGTTCGTAACGAAGTTGTTTTGCATCGGATGGGAAAAGTTACGGAAGTCGTGAAAACAGTTAAAAATCGCAAACTTGAATATTTTGGCCATGTTATGCGCCACCCAGAGAGATATAATATACTCCATTTAATAATACAAGGCAAGGTAGACGGAAGAAGAGGGCCAGGTCGAAGAAGAACGTCATGGCTTAGAAACCTGAGAGATTGGTTTAACAGATCCTCTGCATCTCTTTTCCGAGCTGCCGTCAACAAAATTACTATAGCCAATTTGATAGCCAATGCTCGATAATCGAGCACGGCACATGAAGTAGAAGAAGTATTAGTCATGTCAAAAAAACGTTTTATAAAAGACTAGTTGGACTGGTCACATAAGTTCATAACTCAACTGAAAATGTGTATGTAGTGTGGCATCTTGAAAGTAAATATTTATTTAGTAGTATATTCATTATCGTAATTGATTTTAGGGTCAAATTGAAAAAGTGGCCAAATTTAACGAATTGTCGGAAAATGACTTGAATGCTCTTCAACAAGAACCTGAGACCGACGATAAAGAGAAAGAAAAAATACCAGAAACTGTCGATAAAATTCGTAAAAATTCGACAGTACCCCAGTTCCAGTCTATGAGTTCTTTGAGTGTAAGTATTATGTTTTTATATACTTATAACTAGAACTTAAAAAATAGGAAGACATTATCAATTTGATATTGTCTGAGAATATTTTCAGTCGAAGTCCGCTTTTTAAGTCGGAAGTGTCAATTTTATAATCTGGTCACAAAAGAGTTATGTTTTAAGAGTTTTTATATTTCATCTTATCCCTTTTTTGTTTTGATTTAGGTTAGTGATCCCTATTTTCCAATTTCTTGGATTTTTCTCACTTCCATCACCTGAAAGAATATTATTTGTAAATTTCTTCGTAATAATTATTATGTTTATTATGTAAGTTCAGATTTGTTCCCTTTTTTTATCACTGACATGAAAATTCCATATCCGTAGTCCAGTATTTTTTGTTTGTTAAAAATGTCTTGATGGTACCCTATACGAGAAACCTTACATATTTCTGTTAGTGTTTTCATGTATTGATTATCCGTTTATTGTGCACTATGATCTTTGTTACTGTGTTTAGTTCTTTTATCTGTAACTCTTAACTCTTCCTAATGTTCATCATTTTTTGTATATGACCGCTAACTGTGTAACTGCGATTGTACTAGTGTAGATAGTGTGTAAAAATTTCATACAAAGAAAAATCTTAACATTGGAACTTTTTAAGACTAAATTGAGTACTTAATTGAGTAAATATTAGATACAATTTCATAATACAGATTCAAAAGATATCTATATTTATTTAAAATTATTTATTTATAGGTTATTTTGAAATTTGTTCCATCTAATTATGCAGCCGCAACACCATACTAGTTTAAAAAATTAAAGGAAAGTTATTATTTTACGTCATATAATCAAAAAAAGATTCCTATTTTCTAATACAGTGTCACCTTCTTTATCTATTATTATTAAGGACACTCCCTCTTTTTCTTTTACACATTAAAAATATCATGGTTTTCTTCTAAGATTTCTAAGATTTTGTCAGTCATGCACAGTTTATTGGCACTGTTTGTTACGATCACTAATAGACCGGATGTAGTTGAAGTAATTTGATTTTTTATGTCCTCACGTAATATAACCTCTAATTCAGTTCCTACCTTCTTCGTTTCTTCCCTCAAACATAGATTACAATTCGTTCTTTACTGGTACTCGAATCTGATGATCTTTAAGCTGTTTTGTATCTGTTCTTGTTGGTTCTAATTCAGTACTTGCTCTCCCTGATCTTTTCATCAAAAAATAGACAGGGAATGATCTAAATGAATATGCGCATCCGGATAAGTGTTTTCGCCAGTTTTATTCTTAGGTGGTATAGGTGTTATTTTACGTAAGTGCTTATGTTAGAAAATAGAAAAGATCCTAAAAAAAGCATGTTATTGTAATTAGATATAATAGGCAAGTATCAAAGCAATATTAAGAGGAAAATAAATTATAGGAAATGGTGTTTTAGATTAGATTTATCAAAGCGCCTTTAATAAAACAAAAATACAAAATAAAACATCAATAAGAACAAATAACTTATAAACTTGGAGGGTATACAAGGCAACTATCGAACACGGTGATTAATTTAATCTTGCCCAAGTACTTTCGATCAATAGATCATCTTCGGGGCATCTGAAATAAGCCAAGAAACGTTTTTTATAAAAAAAGGAAAATTAATTCACTTGGATAAAAAACTCAAAGTTTATGGTTGAAAAAATTTTATATGTGATAAACGTTTATAGACTTACTTCGTCAATTGTGGCCTATCCTGACATGAGTACAATGTCATAAATGTAAAATTTGGACATAACAATACAAAATACAATACACAAAGACAAACAAACACTTTAAAATTTTAAGGAGAAGCTACATGTTGTATAGAAGTCGGAGACAGAATGGGCTCCCGGTCTGACGGAAATATTGAGATGACATGTGACAAATGACAGCTTGTGAAGGGCAGTTATGTGATCTGCACCTTTCAAAATTCTATGAAACTAAGTATTGACCAAAGGTCCAACTGACACCACTATAGGAAATCAACTGATGAAATATAAAATTATATAGTATATTTTTTATGTAGATTGAATAATCCCAATCTCACACTCAAACCTGTCTATAATAATTAGTATGTTAGTTTGAGAGCAATTGAAGTTGACATAAAGTATGAATGTAAGAAAAGACTAACAATATATTAGACAGTGGATGGTTGACTACAATAAAATGGTCCACCAAGCGCTATCAGTACTGTAAAAAGGAAAATTTGAATATGCAGTTAAATTACTAAAAGTTAAAATCAAAATTGAAGACAAAATATATAAATGAGTTATAATCCAAGTAGTTCAGTTGAATCCACAGTCAATGGAAGAACTTTAAAATTAATATTGAAATGCTCAGTGCATGAAGTCTAAACAGTCGAGCTGGGTCCTCTACGAGGTGAAGCTGTAATAAAGTTTTTAAATATAGGATTAAATTTAGTACAATTTAAATTAGTATTAAGTACTAAGACAGTATTAAGTACTAAGTATTAAGTACAGATTAAGTACTAAGAGTATTAAGACAGTGAGAGTTTTCATTTGTTTCCCTTGTAATCTCCAAATCTTCCAATAAATCCAACTCAAGATAGTTTTTCTTTCTGCTAATGTCATGTAAGATAGATGAACCAGAATTGATGTTAAAATTGTGGTTGCTGGATACTAAGTGTTGACCAAAACTTGAAGAATTTGGTCTTTTCAAATGTTCAGAGACTCTAGTGGATAACTTTCTGATGGTTCTACCTACATAAGAGGCATCACAATCATCACATTTTAATTTGTAAATACCACTTTTATCAAGTGTATTCTTCCTATCTTTGGTATTGATTAAGAAGGAATCTAAAGTGTTTGGTGATTTAAAGGAAATTTTGATGTTATCAATTGTAGAAGTAAAAAGTTTAGATATTTTATTGGAAATGCTACTAATATAAGTGAAGGAGAAATATTTGATGTTATCTGAAGCATTCGGTTGAAAAAACTGTGAAGAATATGCAAGCTTTTCTGCAATTTTTAGTTTAGCTCTATTTAGAAGTTTGTATATAATGTTGGGATCATAGCCATTATTGAAAGCAATCTGCTTAAGAGTATTAAGTTCTGTATTAAAATTATCATCAGAAAGAGGAAATTTAAGTAACCGATGAATGTAACTGTTGAAAGCAGCCATTTTATGTTGAGTTGGGTGATTAGACGTTCCATGTATAACGTGATCTGTTTGGGTGGTTTTTCTATAAATGTTGTACTCTAAAGAATCTTTATTACGGGAAATAGTCATATCCAAGAAGTTCAACTTATTGTCAGATTCTGGTTCCAGAGTAAAAGAGATGTTAGGATGGAGGTTATTAAGATCATCCAGAATCTGTAAAGCATCATCTTGGGTTCCCTGTATGAGAGCTATACAATCATCCACATATCTTGACCAAAAAACTATTTTGTTGTTGTTATTAACAAACTTCTGTTCTAAGCTATCTAAGAAAATATCAGCTAGAAAAGGTGATAATGGAGATCCCATTGCTAAACCTGTTGGTTGTTTATATATTTTTTGATTGAATTGGAAGAACTCCTGATCCAGACAGAATTTAAGCATAGTTGATATAGCATCTTTATCCTTTGCAGATATGTTGCAATTGTCTAGAAGGTTGTGTACTAAAGGTAATGTTTCATCTCTTGGTACAGAAGTAAACAAATTGGAAACATCAAAAGAAACTAAATAAAAACCCTCTTCTATCCTAATGTTATTTAAATGTTCTATTAGATCTAAAGAATATTTAATGCAGAACTTAGGTTTAAAATTAGTGATAGACTGTATTGTGTTGTAAATAAACTCTGATAAAATAGAAACTGGAGTGTTACAAAAACTTACTACAGGCCTTATGTGACAATTGTGTTTATGGATTTTAGGAAGTCCATATAACCTAGGTGTTATAGGATTAGATACAGTTAACTTTCTGTTGTTATATTTAGTAATAGTGTCATTAAACAATTTAACCATTGCTTTTGTTTTATGAATAAAGGTGTTAAGTGGATTTTTTTCCAAAATTACAAAACTGTTATCTGAAAGAGAAGATTCTACTTTCTCAATGTATATGTAAAATTTTGAAGTGTTTGTTTGTCTTTGTGTATTGTATTTTGTATTGTTATGTCCAAATTTTACATTTATGACATTCTACTCATGTCAGGATAGGCCACAATTGACGAAGTAAGTCTATAAACGTTTATCACATATAAATTTTTTTCAACCATAAACTTAGAGTTTTTTATCCAAGTGAATTAATTTTCCTTTTTTTATAAAAAACGTTTCTTGGCTTATTTCAGATGCCCCGAAGATGATCTATTGATCGAAAGTACTTGGGCAAGATTAAATTAATCACCGTGTTCGATAGTTGCCTTGTATACCCTCAAAGTTTAACTATTCGAACATTCAACCTTTAATTGAAATAACTTATAATTAACATTTTAAAATATATCTTCTGTTTTTTACCTTATTATTGTCTATTTTTTAGAGTTCTATATTCTCGGATGATCCGAATGAAGAAGACGAACTTATCGAAAAAGGTGCCATTTCAAATGCTACTTATGTGGAATATTGGAAATCAGGCGGTGGAATTGTATTCTTATTATTTACAGTTTTTATGTTCCTCTTCGCTCAAATGATTACGAATGCATCAGATCTTTGGCTTACACATTGGTAAGATGAATATTATCAATATTAGTTTGTTAGAATATTACTAAAACACGGATTGTTCCCAATACTTTTATTTTTACTGAATGTAACAAAAAACATACAAATATATTAATATTAGAACGTAATAAATTACTGCTGTGAGTATATCGCTTCGTGACCGAGATAGAAATGAAGACTTAAGTCGAAGAACAGGTGTTACCGATGTAATTTCCCGAATTGCGACACTGAAATGGAATTGGGCCGGACACGTCGCCCGAATCGGTGATGAAAGGTTACCTGGAACAGATTGCTTGAGTGGAGGCCGAGGTTAGGCAAAAGAAGTAGAGGAAGACCCCGTACACGTTGGACTGACGATCTCAAGAAAATGTCAAGAAATTTGATGAAAAGTGGTAATGATCGCACAAGCAAAGGGCTAGGCAATGATGATGATAATCAATAAATTACTACTACTACATGTCGATAATGTTTTCCGCCATTTTCCGACTTCCAATCCTGTCCTGCCAAGGACAGCGCAATTTTAACCCGCCACTCCTTCCCCCTATTCCCAAAAAACGTTATATTTTAGTTTTTTATTGATTTTATAATTTTTTTTTTTTTTCGGTAGATTGCAATTATTTCAAAAAATTCACATGCATAGTTGAGGTTTTACAAAACATTATTTGAGACCCGTAAGTTGAGTGCACATTACCTAAAAATGCATTTTTTTTTTCAAAAAAGCTTATAATTTTCTGTAATAATGTTCTCTTGTGAATGTACACAGAGAACAACAACACAGAGGGCAATGGAACGGTCCATGTTGGGATTAACCCTGAGAGACCGAATACCCAACACAGAATTGCGCCGTAGATCGGGAGTAACCGACGCAATCAAAAGAATATCAACCTTAAAATGGAACTGGGCAGGGCACGTCGCGAGAACGAAGGACGGCAGATGGACAAAAACGCATTCTTGAGTGGAGACCCAGACAAGATGCCTTTAGGAATAGAGGACGACCACCAACAAGATGGACGGATGACCTGAAACGGACACATCAAAATTGGATGCAGGCGGCTCAGGACAGAAATTTGTGGGGTGAACTACGGGAGGCCTATGTTCAGCAGTGGACGAGTATGGGCTGAATGATGATGTGAATGTACACAATAGATCTAGTTCTATTGTGTATATTTAATCAAAAACTATATTTTTTTCAGTTTTTCCATCAGGTCCGCCACCTTCAAAAATACGAAAAACTGGTTTTTTAGAGTTTTTTGGGGATTTTTTCCCCATTTAGACATACTTTTTTTTTATAGGTTATATATAATTGGAAGTACCAAAATCTTTAAAGATCTTTAAAAATTGAGAAAACACCTTTAAATCCCATAAAAAAACATGTTTTTCACTGTTTTTGACGTTTTCTTGCAAGTCGCAAGCGTAAACATATTTTTGTTCATCCAGGCATTTTTGAATCAAGACTTGCATTGCAAGTAAGGGCATTTGATAAAAGAACTATATTTAATATTTTTTCAGATTTTTCTCAGTTGCGCCACCTTCAAAACCCAAAAAATTGTTTTTTGGGTTTTTTGGATTTTTTTATAGGTTATATATAAATTAGATCTGCAGCCATCTCCAAAAAAAATTATACGCTTTTTTCGAAAAAAAAAAGCATTTTTAGGTAATGTAATAGACAAGTTTTGAAAAAGCTTCAACCAGGCGCGTGAAATTTTTGAAATTTTTATATTTTTGGGGATACTGGAAGAGGGTGGCAGGCTATAATTGCGCTGAGTATTATTTTTTTTTACATAAAATGTTCGATATTTGCCTTGTGTACCATCAAAGTTCATTTATTCGAACATTCAACCTTATATTGATTGGTATAAATGTAAAATTTGAAAAAAATTATTGATGTTGTATCGATTTCAAAAATATGATTGACTCTGCAAAAAAGCTTAAAAACCCTGAAAAAAACCGTGGTTTAAACAACTTTTGCGTTTTTGAAGTTGACGCATCTGACGGAAAATCTGAAAAAAATCAGAAATATAGTTTTTGAGGTCCTACAGCGCATGACAAAAGAAAAAAGAAGTGCTTAAATTAATTAAACAACGTAAGCTTGAGTACCTCGGCCACGTGATGCGGAACGAAGAAAAATATCGAATTCTTCAACTCGTTATGCAGGGTAAAGTATTTGGCAGACGAGAGGACCGGGACGCCGTCGTATCTCGTGGTTGAAAAATTTCCGACAATGGTTTGGAATGACCTCAGCGGAGCTGTTTCGCAAAGCAGTAAACAAAACCATGAAAGTCTTGATGATCGCCAACATCCGGACCGGATAAGGCACTGAAGAAGAAGAAGAAGTGTCAGGTGGGGGTGGCGGCTTAAAATTGCGCCGAGTCTTATTTTTTAATCACGTAGAACGTAAAAAAATGAAAGGGCATTGAATTTGAGGGCATTTTGAATATCTTAACAGGTGTACCCTTTGTTATGTAAATTTCGTATGTTTGTAGCTGGTCTTCTTTGTCTACCTACAAGTTTGTTGTTCTCGTCTACTAACTTACCAAACCGTCGTTTCTTGTACTTAATATAAGTAAACTCTTTGATTTTTATGCATGTTAAAGCTATGGTGTCTTCGTTCTAGCTCTTCTATCTCTAGACATTTTTCTCGTAACCATTTCTTTTTAATCATTTTTTTACCTAAGTTTAATTTTATATAAAAATAAAAGCAAATAACTTTTGTTTAATAAAAATAAATAAATATAAAAGATTAAACTATTGTAAGGATTCAAACCTTTCGGGTTGATTTAGTTCATGTTCACTTCCTTACACCTAGTACCTACTATAACTATAGCTAACCGTAGCTTGACGTAAGATTGTTTATAATAGAGAATATCCACTATCATACTTCTCGAATAAATTTGTTTTTTAAGGTATGATGATTTTGGAAATAGAAGCGTATGTCCATGATTTTCTCTTAATAACTTTTCTGTTTTATGTTTGCAATTTTGGCTGCACTAATCATGGAAATAACAGACGGACGGCACACAATTAAAAAATGTTTTTTATTTTTATTTCGATTAAGTAGGTTAGTTTTATTGGTTCTACGTAAGCCTTAACACTGGAGGTTAAAATTCTAGGCTTTTATTGTTTTTAATAACCCACAATTTGATATAATGAAAATTCGCTTTTAACATGTTTATTTTCATTGTAGGACTAATTACGAAGCAAAAAGATACAATCTTAATGCTTCTTTATACAGTACAACTTTTAATAAAACCTTAGGAGGACCGTTATTAATGTCTACTGGATTACCTAATGACAATACAACTTCTGCTATATTATTTACAAATTCAACACCATCTGCAGATAGTTCACTTCCAAATCTACCTCTTCATTCAACTGATAATTTAACAGATCATCTCAGAAGTATACCTCCACCGAATACTATTTTAGAAGAACTAAATGACATTCCATCTACAGAATATTATATTTATGTGTATTCTGGAATTATATTAGCTTCTATCGTATTTCTTACGTGGAGATCATTCCTTTATTACCAAATATGTATGACTGCTTCCAAAGTTTTGCATAATAAGATGTTTCACAATGTTCTTCAAGCTCCAATGAGATTTTTTGATACAAATCCATCAGGTAAGTTTCTACTGTTTAAATTGTTAACAAATTGGCAATCAACACTTACCGTCCATCACTATAGTAGTTAAATAATAACATAAATATAAACATTGGTTCAGATAACGTTATTTGTAGACTTGTTGATTCAGACCAACAGTCACCTCACAGTCAAAGACGGTACAGTCAAGATTGCATCTGTGGTTTTTGACTGAGGTAATCCCACGTACGGTCACGGTATGATTACAGTCACGGTCCAGTCAAGACCACTACCCGTCCAGTAGCTACACCAGCGATCAAGACTCTAGACTTGATCTTGACCGAACTGGACTGCCGTGTTGGTGTGAATAGGACACAGTCAGTCAGCTACCTGTTTTCAGTTGTATCATATTTTCGTGATTTGTTAACAATGGAGAACGAAAAAATTAATTGAGTGCGTTCGTGAAGAAAGATTGCTTTATGATTTATCGCATCCATTATACTCTGTTTCTCAGCGAAAATTAAAAACACGGCACAAAATTGGGAAAATACTAAAACAAGGTAACTATTCATAAAGTTTTTGGCTGGAGTTACTACTCTTCTATAGTGAGTGTCCACCTTCGGTATGTCATTTTTAAACAGAGACAACAAATTAAGGAAATCATAATGCGACATGCGAAAGTACCGTACGAATTTTGTCTCGTCTCCATTAGTTGTGGGTACAATTTTGCGAAATCACCTTCTTCTCTCCCCGATAACAATATTTTGTGTACCCACTCACGACGAGGGCTCACTTTGTTATCTTCTTCCAAAAGTTATGCTAGTTTGTAAAGTATTTTTCTCTTAGGCATCTTAATCGACCTGGATGCTGAAGTAGACTGACGGTGATCTGCCCGGACTGTGTGTATGAATCGGTTGTCCCTTGACTTGACTGTTATTTGACTGATCTGATCGTCACGTGACTTGGCGGTGATTTGACTGATCTGATCGTCCCGTGACTGTTGGCCTGAATAAATCTTAAAAGTACACTCCCTAAAATAATAAAATAAAACGGTTTGACAACAAAAATTATAAATAATAGACAAAACATACTTTAAAATAATTAAAGAAAATATACTGTAACAAAGCAATTCAGCGATACGAATTAAGAAAGTGGAGAGAATACTGTAAAGACTCATGTGCTAACAAATTTATAAAACTATTATCAGAAAACAGAGCAAAGAAAGTGAAAACGCACAGTGACATTTTTTTGGTCCCAAAAGTGCATAGAATTCACCTAAATCCACCCTAGTGTATAGGGAAAAAATTTACTCCTTTTTCAAAAACGCACCCCATTAAATGGTAGCACTCAATGATTTTCCATGTTTGCGGGTCTATTGGCCATATGAAACAATAATACCTCTTTAAAGTTGTAGTTCCTTTCTAAAGTACATAATCAATAGATTAATAGCTACACATTTCAGATCTACAAAAAATTCAGGTTCCAATTTTATTATTTGATATACTAATATATACTAATAATAAACCTCGCTAAAATATGAGTCGGCCGGTAATGCAGATCCAATGGTTACAGAGGTTCGCTTTTGGCATGTCTGAACTGTCTGCACGTTTGGTCCATAAAGCTACTTGTTCTTATCTTCATATAGCAACAGTACAGTCTGTAAATGCTGCTTTATATTGCTAAAAGTTCACCTATAGAACTCAGACTGTGATCATTAAGATTTATTTGAGGCATTTTGTTCCCACGAGTTAAAACTAAAATGATGCCAGGCCCATACTGTGTCTCCAACAGTTTACAAAGGCTACAATTTTCCCAGAATTTGCCACTTATCTGAGGTATCATTTTTCCCCCTGTACGATTCCTTGTACCTTGGTACGGTGGTGTTATGGATATTATCTTAATATACTGTATGTCATGATTATATCTTATTGAGACCTGTTCTATTGTATTATATATTTCCAATTATAGTATAATACAATACTGTTGTTGTGTTAGATGATAAATATTTTGTTTAGAAAGGTATTTCGTTTTCCCACTTTCTTCTTATAGATCTTTCCTTAGCCTCGCTTATCTTAGTAAGATGTATGTCAGACTGTTGGTCAGAGCACCTTCAGCTTTCATATTTGCATATTTATAATCATTAGGTTTAAGTCCAATATGTATATTTTATAGATCTAGGTAATTATGTTTTACATTCACGGTCCAATAAGACTTAAGCGCTTTGAGTCATATCCAGTTCCTCTTTGTTCTCGTTTTTGTTGGTTTTATTTTAGTTAATAATATTCCACACGTGAATAGTATTCAGTGCCACGTTACAGTTTCATCTGTCTCATCGAGATTGTCTACCAGGGATTCCTATGACTAGTTGCTTGTTTAGTATATCAACATGCAGTTTTTTATGTTTTTTTGATCGTTCTATCTCGCCTTTAATGCCCTTGATTATTACCCGATGCTAAACGCTGATGGATCAGGTTTAGATCTTGATCGACGCTGTGTAACATGTCAAAATGACGATTGTTATATTTTGTGTAATTTTCGTTATTGTATTAAACTTTTTAACTGACCCGGTACATCATTTTAAATTTCAGTAAACATTTTCCCACGAGATCTATTGGTAAGACTACTTATATATTCTGACTTATAGGTAGATCCGACAGCACTTACTGTAATACCGTAATAAAAACTTTTTTAGAAATACCGCTGACTGAAATAGTATTCTTTTATATTCACTTGATGGGTGAAAGTTTTCGATTTTATTAGTATCAAAAAATTTATGTACTTATTACGTGGTACAATTCTCTGCCGGATTTATTGACGGCATAACTAAAGTCCGACTACTCCAGTCGTCAGAGACGAAAATGCCACTGAACCTCTAAAAAGCACAGGAACAAGCTCAATTTTGCTGAAATTATCAATTTCTGGACCCTAAAAATATGCAAAAAAGTTTACCACTCCTACCCCCAGCTTAATCCTAAAAACTCCCCTCGTAAGGGAGGAAAAAACGAAAAAATCGATTTAAAATGTTTCAAATAAAAAATGTAGCTAAGATAATTTTAAACAAAAATATTTATTAGCACTTTTTGTGTAGAATGAACCGTTCTCTCAGAAATAACGCTTGAAGAGACTGGGAATTGTGTATGTCAGTTAGGCGCATGAAATCAATTTTTTAAATAAAATTTGTATTAACTCGATGGTAAAACTTCGATATCTTTTGATCAAAATATCATCGACAAAAATCAAAATGCGAAGAGTACAGCTTACGTATGCATTTTTTGTGTTTAGTCGTAAATAAAGTCAGTTTTTGTAAAGGTGCAAAATAAATAAACGTTACGCGATTTTAGCCATTTTTTTCTTATTCTCATGAGATCAAATACTTAAGTGCTATGTTTTCTCCACCTTGCTCTATGGTGTTGAAGCCTGGACAATGACAGAAGCAACACAAAAAAGAATCCAAGCATTCAAACTCTGGTGTTACCGTTAAAATGCTCAGAATATCCTACATGAGCCATACGCATCAAGCAAAAAGACAGAAGAGGGAACGTAAAGGTAGTGGGTGCAAAAATATTGTTAGACGGGAAGTGTAATTTTGAGAGGCCACATTAAACAAGGAAAGAGAGTCTCTTTCCTTGTTTAAGAAATCAAATTTAGTTGGGTTATGTTATTGTTTGTCCCAACTGTCACATAAAAGCTTATTTATATTGAAGTTTGTTAGAAATCGTGTCACATTTTAGACCATTATCGTTATTTAATTAAAACCTTATTATGCTCTGGCGTTAAAAAAAGTATTTTAAGTGTTTGTAACATACCCTTTATAATAATATTGGAACATAGTCTTCAATTTGGCGCCTTTTCATTTCCAGATATGTCCGCCATATTAAGAATCCACTTTTATGAATTTTGGCATCGAGCAATAAGACAAAAGAGGGAATCTAATCGTTATGAAAAGGAGACCAAAAAAGTGGCCTCTGATGGCGGACATATCCGGAAATGCAAATGCGCCAAATTTAAATTTCATGACACTTGACAATAATCATACAGTGGTGTAGGGGGTTCTAATTTATCTATTTATTTATTTTATATTACATAATATTTTATATTATATATTTATCTATTTATTTAATAAAATACTTTTTTTAACACTAGAACACAATAAAGTTTAATTAATTAATAACGATAATAGTCTAAAAATGTTAAAAAACTTCAATAGAAAATATAAATAAGCTTTCATGTGACAGTTTTGACAAACAATAACATTACCCAACTAAATTTGATTTCTTAAACAAGGAAAGAGATTCTCTTTCCTTGTTTAAAGTGGCCTCTCAAAATAACACTTCCTGTCTATCAATATGTTTACCCCCACTACCTTTACATTCCCTCTTTTGTCTTATTGCTCGATGAATTTTGGTCTCCTTTTCATAACGATTAGATTCCCTCTTTTGTCTTTTTGCTCGATGGCCATACGACAAATGCGGAAGTCTTGCAGAGGATGAATAAGGAAAGAGAGCTTATGCTTATAATAAAAGAACGGAAAACACAATATTTTGGTCACATCATAAGAAATCAAAAGTATGAACTGCTCCAACTTATAATCGAAGGCAAAGTCAATAGCAAAAGAGGACCAGGAAGAAGACGCAACTCTTGGCTTAAAAACCTACGGCAATGGACGATCATGACCTCCATAGAACTATTCAGGGCTGCTACAAATAAGATTAAATGGGCAAATGTAATGGCCAACGTCCTTAAGGATAAGGCACCGTAAGAAGAAGAATGAGATCAATAAAATTTATCCACTTATCATAAACTTTTTTGTCGACAAGCACTCTAACTATTTGTTGTTAATAGCCTTTTCCTTTAAAACTATAAGTTATAAACTAATCACATATACATACAATTCTGTTATTTTATAAGAAATGCTATATTTGTCTATTTTAACTAATGACTATTGAATCCTTAATTTTGTAGGGCGAATTTTAAACAGGTTCTCAAAAGATATGGGTGCAGTAGATGAACTTTTACCACGCTGTCAAATTGACGCTATTCAAATTTTTATGGTTATGATTGGTATCTTAGCGATGGTGTTCATAGTGACTCCTTGGATGATTATCCCAGCGGTAATACTTGCTCCATGTTACTACTTCTTCCGTGTAGTTTACTTAACAAGTGCTCAATCTTTAAAAAGACTGGAAGGAGTGTGTAAGTTTTTAACTTTCTCAACATATACATAATAATTCTTGTAAAAAAAATAATAAAAACGAATCTTTTAATATAAAACACTTACTATTTTTAGCAAGAGCTCCGGTATTTTCCCACATATCAGCTTCATTGTATGGTATAACAACAATTAGAGCCTCAAACGCTGAACAAATGATAACTACAGAATTTGATATCTTACAAGATCAGCATACCAGCACGTGGTACTTATTTATAGTCAGCAGTACCGCTTTTGGATTTTATTTGGATGTGATGAGCTGCTTCTTCTTGGCACTTGTGACTTACCAGTTTCTTATTTTTAGAACAGGTAAGTTATTTTATTGTAGGACGATTGTGTACAATTATATTAATACATAGTTATATAAATTTAGTAATGATTCCGTTGTTAGTTAGTAGCTGTGGTGTTTTAAATAACTTATGAGAACTGTTTACATTTTCGCTATATTTATCAGAAGCATCTTGAAACTATTTACGATTTTTATTGGATGTTAACCAAAATTTCAGCTGAAAATACGTTTATTTTTACGTTTTGAAATTTCCCTGATTTGGAAACTATTTCCGAAGTGTCAAAATAAACGTATTTCCAATTAAAAAATAGCTTCCAAACAATTTCTTTAAACTAGTATTTTGTGTACTAATGTATTACAGATCTCATTGTTATGAGAAATCATCAGGTTGTTGACAAAAAGTGGTAGGTTCTGGCCATAGACAAATAATACCTACAGTGAGCGGTGCAATCATCGAGCAAAAAGACAAAAAGAGGGAATCTAATTATGAAAAGTAGACAAAAAGTCATAAAAGTGGCCTCTTAAATGGAGGACATATCCGGGAACGAAAGGCGCCAAATTTAAAGTAGCTCTAAAATATTTTTCAAAATGAGTCTTAGACGAGAAAGTCTTAATTAAATAATAACGATGATAGTCTAAAATGTGACACGATTGTTAAAAAGCTTCAATATAAATAAGCTTTCATATGGCAGTTGGGACAAACAATAACACTAACCCAACTAAATTTGATTTCTTAAACAAGGAAAGTGACTCCCTTTCCTTGTTTATTGTGGCCTCTCAAAATAGGCACTTCCCATCTAACAATATATTTGCCCCCAGTACCTTTACATTCCCTCCCTTGTCTTTTTGCTCGATGGGTGCAATATAGACCCGTTTCCCAGTGCGGTAGAGAAAGATGATGCAAATCAGTATCTGCATCTCTTTCTAATGGGCGGTTACCAAAAGGTAACAACTTACATATTTGATGTAAAAAGTAAAGTGGTATACGTTGTCTCAATGTGACTAGTCTGTACAGGGTAAGATATGCAATGCTAACCTTATGGGAATTTCGCCAAGACGTTGCCAGTTTTATGCAATGAGCAATGGCGTTCTCTACTGTCTATCTTTCAAAATAAACGGAATAAACCAGGAGTTTTCAACAAGTCCTCACGTCCAATTTTATGTAATGTACAAATATCGTTTGTTAATAATTTTACATAATACTATACATTATTTGTTTCTAATAGTAACTTATCAACTTTTATCTTTTATTAGTAGCAGTAGTATAATAAAATGTGCATTAAATAAACATTTGTTTCAAAGTTTTTTAAATACTTTTTAAGTTATTCAGTAATTAAGAAGCTATTAGAGTAATTCTTGTACAGAATATGTTTAAAGCGTAATACATCCAGGGCCTAATTAGTCTTTATTTGTTCTTCGGAGCGCGTAAACCTATTCTAGTTACGATTATTTGTACCATCTTGGATGTACTGTTACTGTTTTGTTATTGTTATTATTTTTTGGTGGCTGTTGTGATTTGTTGTTGGAAATTATTGTTATTTTCTGTTGTAGCTATTGTTATATTTGCCTCCGAATTTTTACAGCAAAATGGAGGAAATTGTTCAAGGGAAACTGGAAAAGCTCTGAAAACTTTCAGAGAAGCAGATACTAATGAATATTCTTAATTATCATCTTAATCAGGATAAGAACGATTCTGTATAAGTGTAATTAGGAAAGTGTCAGAAATGAGTGGTGTTTGCGAAAAAACTCTGTTTCGCATACGACAGGAATATTCATCACCTGGTGGATTACAATCTCCAAAGAGCAGGCCCAAGAAGCGAAAGGGTGGTAACTCTCGTGACAACAAGTACGATGAAGGTGTCAGGGGCCAAATTCGTAGAATAGTTCATCAATTTTTTCGTGACGATATACCACCAACAATAAACACCATATTAGCTGTTGTAAATGTCGAAGAAACTTTGCCCAAATTTCACGAGCCACGCTACATCGCTTGCTGAGTGATATGGATTTTGTGTTTATAAAACGTTGCAGAAATTCCAATTTTGATTGAAAAACCAGAAATCATCTCGTGCCGTCATTGTTATTTACGCGCAATTCGTAAATACCGTGCAGAAGGATACAACATAGTGTATTTGGATGAATCATGGATAAATATCAGGCACAGTGTGAAAAAAGAATGGATTGATAAAACAATTACTCGTACATCTCATCGCGATGCTTTTGTTCGTGGTCTGACAACAGGATTGATAGCTCCAACAGCTCGTTGTGCACGGTTCGTTTTATTGCACGCAGGATCTACCAGTGGATTTGTTGATGGAACAGAGCTTCTTTTACTTTCAACTTATTTATTAGTTTTATTTTCGGATATTTCTACGTTTTGTTACTACAACATATACAGTGCGGTTTTAAAGGTCCTTCCCCCGTAACTTTTGAACGAAACAATACATAAATAAAATGTTTCTTTATATTTTAGTTTTATTTTATTCGATTTTATTTAAATCTATAAACAAATGGTTTGTATCGCTAGCACATACTGTAGAATTAAAAACAAACTTCTTGTGTGACATAAATAAAAGGCATTCCTTAACTTCTATTTTATTTTAATTTAACCCAAGTATGTTTTTAGCAAATTATTATTTATGTTTGAGAACCACTGAAAGAAGGAAATTAGGCGAGGGTCGTTAGTGGGCATTAGTACTTAAGCTACCCTCAACACAAAAGATGGATTAGGCTAAGTAGTAAGAAGTGACGTTTATTTTAATACAAGTTTCCTAAGAAGTATGGCGTCGATGTTGTGCATTTACTCTGTACAAACTAGTCACTCTGAGACAATCTATAGCTACATGCTATTGTTTTTTGCTATTGCTTTTGGACCTGGATAATCGGGGTTCGAATCTTCTGCTGATTTTTCTTTTTTTTATATAAATTAATAATAATCAATAATAAGTTCATATAATATACGTATATATTAAATATTTTAAAGAATTATACGTGTGTATATTTCTTTAAAAACGGTTTAATATATAAACAAAAGATCGTGACATTAAAGATTCATTTAATATAGTTAATATTTTTATAGGTGGTTTACACAATCTAATTTTTCTTACATTTTTAGAAAATACTTTAAGTGGAAACGTGGGATTGGTCATATCTCAAAGTCTCATATTAACTGGTTATGGTACAATATGGAGTGCGACAAAGTGCAGAAGTGGCAAGTAATATGATTAGCGTAGAAAGAGTTTTACAATATACTAAACTTGATAAGGAAGGACCTTTTGAAACGTTACCTGCCAAGAAACCACCAAGGAATTGGCCTGAAAAGGGAAGAATTATATTTAAGAATACGTACTTAAAATACGCTCCGGAGCTTCCACCTGTATTGAAAGATTTAAATATAGAAGTAAATTCTGGCGAGAAGGTACGTATAAATATGATCAAATACACATTACTATATAGCGTGAGTTATACCTATTTGGACATAAGTCTAGAATCAGTTGCTATGGAAAAAGACACAGTTTGTTAATAGTTAAAAAATTTCGTTTTTTGTAATCGAATATCGATAATCAATAATCATTTCGCTGTATATTTTTTTGTTATCTAAATCGGCACATAAAAATAACATTGGCCAAGAAATATTATACATTTGGTTATATGAAGCACACTTGAACGATGCCTAACAATGAAATTGAATAAAAACTTTTTTCGACGAAACTTTTTAGTGATTTTGATTAAAAAGCTTGTAACGTTGACGATAGATCAGAATTATAACAACTTCCTGTAGCCAATTCCCAGTGATTCTTTTGACGTCGTCTGTCCATCGCGTAGGTGGTTGTCCTCCGCTCAGGTGGACTTCATATGCCCCATAGAATAAATATCAAGCGGAGTATACTCAGGACTTCTTGGTGGTCGTTCAAAATCAATTTCTCTGTCGAGCATCCTTGAAGAAATGTGTCGCTAAAATGATCTAAGATGGTTCCTAACATCTAATGGAAATAACTTTTTGGTGGACCTTCAAAATTACTTCCTCTGTCAATCCATGCTTGAAAAAATGTGGCACTAAAAGTATTTCTAACAGCCAACGGGAAATAAGGTGCTTTGTCTTGCATAATGAAAAACGTCGATGGTAGAGTTGAAGGAAAGAGACCTAGGGGAAGATCTCCAAGCCATTGGGTAGATCAAACTAAAATATTGATTAACCAAGGGTTACATGAAGCCGTGGACACACCGTGTCACAAATGACGAGGTCCTTAGAAGAATGAATAAGAACCGAGATGTACTAACCACCATTAAATCTTGAAAGTTACAATTTTTTGGACATATTATGCGAAATGAATAGAGATATGCTCTCCTTCAAGCCATCCTGCAAGGAAAAATATTTGGAAAGCGAGGTCCAGAAGAAGAAGAACATCTTGGTTAAAGAACCTCAGAATCTGGTTGAATACAACATCTGTGCAGCTTTTCCGCGCTGCTGCAGATAAGATAAAGATTGTCATGATGATCACCAACATTCGTAACGGATAGGCACATCAAGAAGAAGAAGAAGACATGAAGCCGAACAACTAGCTCAGGACAGGGAATGATGGAGGGAAAACGTGAAAAAACTGTAAAGGCCTGATGGTGTCACCACATCCAAAAGGGATTAGGACTCAGGGAGTCTTGCATAAAAAACATTCATCTTTTTACAGCTAATAACAAATCATCCAAAATATCGATAAAGTAATTTGCAAAAAAATAAATAATAATCTTCATTTAATTCTGTAGGAAAAACACATGGCTCTAGTAATTACTCACCTATAATGCACCTATATTTTGTAAGTTTTCATCAAAATGATGACGTTATATCAAAAAAATGAGACCTTGTGAGTTAAAATCGGTCCACTGTGCTCAGAGATATAGCTCTTCAAATATAGGGTAACAATGGCTATTTTGACCATTTGGAGGGCAAATCTTAAACCCAAAGGCACCTAGAAGGCTAAAAATATCTTTAGGTTACTTTTTTAAGTACAATGATATACTAAAATTTGGTAAAAATCCGCGGGCTCCTCTACAATAGTGGTCCAAAACTAAAAGTATTGCTCATATATACATATTTATATACAGCAGTTGGGTAGTATTGACTGACACGTTATGCAAACTTAAGTTTTATTTTGAGGGTGGCAGTCATTGATTTAAAGCAGTGGTTCTCAACCTGTTCATCACTGAGGACCACTTGTACCTTTCAGAACTCTTGGCGGACCACTTAGATATTATTATTAATATTTCCTAATAATAGGTAAAATGAGATGAACACTGAAATTTTACTAATGAATTTATTATTTACAAAATAAAAAAAGAAAATACATAGTGAAAGACAAAAGGTATATAAAAAACAAAATAAAAAGTCATAGATAGCGCCAAATTAAGACGTTAATGACTCCCTTGGTCTTGCTTCTCACTTGAAAGTTTCTCAATATTTGGATCGAAAGAAGTTAACGCCAGTCTCATAGGAGCATTTAAATTTAGCAACCTATTTCTGTGTTTATTCTTAATGACATATAATGTTGAGAATGATGCCTCACAGAGATAAGTGGAATGAAAAGGAAGAAGAAGTTCCAAAGCTTTTTTACTTAGCAGTGGACTTTCATCAAGTAATCCTATCCAAAAATCTGCAACATTTTCGCAGTGAGATTTTATCACTTTTAAATGATCATCGGATGAAATTTCAATAAGCTGTTCATTTTCCTGAATAGACAGATTATTATTGTGGGTAGCTAAAAAGGGATCAATCACCCACAGATTATTTTTCCTCACATCTGTATCAGCAGGGAAGTACTTTTCAAAGTAATCTTGAAGCGACTTAATGTAGGACTTAACCAGTGAATGTAAAACATCCTCATTTAAGCCTTTATTTTCAGAGATAAAATCTGAAAACAAGTTGAACATTTCAAACGATCCTTTTCCAGCTTCGGACTCCCATAGCAACAATTTTTTCTTAAATGAATCAATTTTTTTCCAAAGGTCAAATGCGGTTTTAGATGGTCCCTGCAGGCCTAGATTCAATATGTTGAGCTGTTCAAAAATATCTGCTAAAAAAGCTAACTGGGCCATAAATTCTCCGTCACGCAGTGTTTTCGCTAAATCAGGTTTTTTTTTCATCAAGATACATACATACTTCTTCTCGAAGTTCATAAAATCTGGCTAAAACCCGGCCCCTGGACAGCCACCTAACTTCGGTATGTAGAAGGAGATTGGAATGGATGGATCCCATGTCCTCGCATAACAAAGCAAACAATCTCGAACTAAGAGCATTACTTTTTATAAAGTTCACGGCCTTTACCACAGTAGTTAAAACCTTGTTTAGGTCGGGACTTAATCTTTTGGCAGCAAGCATTTCGCGATGAATAATACAGTGTGTTAAAACAATATCACGGTTTCCTTCTTTCCTTACAAAACTTGGCAAGCCTGTTTTGTGACCTGTAATTGCCGCGGTACCATCAGAGCAAAGTCCTACACAGTCTTTCCAAGAAAGATTTTTAATTGTGAAATATCCGTCAATGGCTTTAAAAATGTCTTTTCCGGTTGTGTTACCTTGCAACTCAATCGAGCTCAGGAACTCCTCAGATAATTTTTTGTTGTCTTTATCTATGAATCGTATATAAACAAGAAGATAGCTTTATTGGTAATATCTGTAGATTCATCAAGTTGTACAGCAAAAATCTTTGAGGAATGAATTTTCTTTAGAAGTTGGGTTTCAACATCTGACGCCATTTCTTCAATTCTCCTACTAACGGTGTCATTGGAAAGAGAAATATTTTGCATTTGTTTAGCGTATTTATCACCTAAAATTGCTTTAGTTGCATCTACGATACATGGTAAAACTAATTCCTCACCAACAGTAAAGGGTTTTGTGGTTTTTGCGATTCTAAGTGAAAGTTGATATGACGCCTTCAAAGTAGCTTTATCATAAGTTGAGTAAGACTTAAGGATATTTTTTGACGATTTTAGTTCCGTCTCCTTCCTCCTAAAGAAATCTACATGTTTTTCCGGCAAAATTTTTATGCTTTGTTTCAAAGTGTCTAGTTAATTTTGCCGGCTTCATTGCCTCATTACTAATTCCTCACCAACAGTAAAGGTTTTTTTTGGTTTTTGCGATTCTAAGTGAAAGTTGATAGATGCCTTCAAAGTAGCTTTATCATAAGTCGAGTAAGACAAGGATATTTTTTGACGATTTTAGTTCCGTCTCCTTCCTCCTAAAGAAATCTACATGTTTTCCGGCAAAATTTTTTATGCTTTGTTTCAAAGTGTCTAGTTAATTTTGCCGGCTTCATTGCCTCATTACTTAATACCTCCGCACAAATGACACATTGAGGTAACTGTACACCAAATTCTTCAATGAATGTAAATCCACATGCTATGTAGTCAGGATTGTACTTACGGTTAGCAGCCTTTCTTTTAGGACCAGTTTGAGTTAATATTGTGCTATCACTGGCAATATTACTAGTAGAACATCCTGCTTTAACGTTCTCACTATCCGTCTTCTTAAAAAAACCCGAAAGTTTCATCTGTTTGCTAATTTTAGTAAACTACAATCACCAAGCCAAAAAGACGAACGCTCGTAACTTGACAGTTGAGTCAGCACTGAGTGACTGACTAAGTAGTGGCGCGATCAAAAACGCAGTGGTCGCAGTGTTCTGTACGTACACGACAGCGGCCGAAACTAAACGAAGATAATGCAACTAACTATTTGGCGCATGAGGAAAAATACGCGGAAGATTGAGGTGAATGAACCTGTGTTCAGGCGCGCTTGGTCGTCTGGAAACGTTTTGAATTAAAAAGATAGGTCGGCGCATTAATTTACGTCTCAAGAACCAAGATTTAAATTGATTATTTTATGACTGTTCACTTCGCGGACCACATGAAAACCATTCGCGGACCACAGGTGGTCCGCGGACCACAGGTTGAGAATCACTGATTTAAAGGGTAGGAGAAACTCTTTGTTAATATCGAGCTTTCGCATAATTTATTTCATCGTTAGGATATGCTAAAATAAGTTCAATTATTTTTACAGTAAATACAATGAAATTAAGATGAAATAACGAGCAATAAAAACTTTAAATTATGTTTACACATTTTTAAATATGTTTATTAACTGATACACATTTGTTATAGATCGGAATTGTTGGAAGAACTGGTGCAGGAAAGTCAACCCTCATTGCGTCTCTTTTCAGATTAGCACCGATAGAGGGTACTATATCAATAGATGACGTTGATACTGCCGAAATAGGATTGAATGATCTAAGATTAAACATCTCAATCATACCCCAAGAACCGATTTTGTTCTCCGCTTCACTCAGGTATAATTTAGATCCTTTTGAGAAACATGGTGATGATGTTTTATGGAAAGCGTTGGAAGACGTAAGTATTCGTACACTCTTCGTAAACTTAACATTCGATATACTTCGATATACAAAAAAACAACACACTTAACACTAGCAGTTTTGCTAGACTCAGTTGCGAACGTGGCAGTGCTACGCTGTGGTATCTAGTATTGAGCTGCAGTTATATTCTCGGGATGCGTTTAATACCTTGGCCTCATTATTTTGATCACTTCGCTGCTTCTTATCAATTATTTCGTTTTCTGCTTTAAACATTTCATATTCATACGTAAAAATTGTTCCCATCCATATTGTATAAGTTAAGAGTCAGAAAACTCCGTTTCTGGTGGTTAAAAATATATTCTAGAGATAAATACTACTTCCCACATAGCCTTCATAGTCAAAACCATGACTTGACTCGCATGAGATCCTTTCGGACAGTTTCCGGCTGTAATTACATCTTTAACACTGTTTCAGGTAACTACTGTCGATGCGCGCACTAGCCCAGTGTGGCCGAGGGCTTTACGTGTACTCCGAAACACGGTGACGACTTGTATAATTTTTAGAAATTGAAAACTTCGTTGTCGTTGACGAAAATTGAAATCAAGTGCTTCAGTTTTCTTAGAGCCCTATTAGACAGATTATTATTTCATGATTTCTCGTTGCCTCCCAAATTGTGACCTGGCGACACTTTTTGTTTTTGTAGTTGAAAATGAATCTACTTATTTTCGAGCTATACACCAAAGAAATGTAGTTCCCGCAAATGCGACGAATTTATGCTCATTAACATATAAAAAATTTTATGAACTACATAAACCGATGCTGGAAAAGATTTCCACATAATTCAAAACCTTTATTGGAACCAAGAAGCAACCTTATATTCCAACCACACTACTAAAAGCGTCGGTATCATCATCATCTTTGGCTCTACAACCTTGGGTGGGTCTTGGCCTGTTCAAGAATTAGTCTCCATTCCCCCCAATATTTCGCCCTGGCTTTCCAATTTCTGACCCCTAGATTCCTCGAGTCAACTTCGACGTTGAATTTTCCTGAGTTTTAAATCTAGAAAAGCGTCGTTATACAAAGAATCCAACAAGGGGCTGTGTCACGTCTTCATTACTCTTTACCTTGTACGTGTAGGTAAAAGTTTATGGTCGGTATGGTAAAATTTAACAGGATATCTAACGCAGATATAAAATCTTATTTTCAGCGAATAGACAAAGATAACAATCATATTTCCCCTTGGTCTCCCCTCCATAAATATTTTTAACACTCGTTGCTCATTCGTGAGACGAATAGTTCCGATCAGAGATATTTTACATATTCTCTGGTTCCGATCCTAATATACCTAAAAGCTAGAGGTGGATCCTCTCGTTTTTTAAATTTTTATCGGAACCGTTTTTCGTAAACTGTAACTAGTTGATTGTTTAGTAGAAGTATTGAAGTGAAAGAATCTAACGAAGGATATATTTCTATAACTTGAAAAATAAATTAAACAATACAAATAGTAGGTACTTACATTTACATTACACATGATTAAATCGCGAATCGTCTAAATTGACATTTAAAAACAAGTTTTTCCACTTTTCTTGTTAACCGTGTTCTTCTTTTATTTAAAATTAAACCAGATTTTAAACATGTGTTCACAAGGAAAAGATTTTGTTACAATATTACAATATTTTATGAATATAGTGGTTAAGTTAGGATATACATGACGATGGTTTTTCCACCACGGTAATGGACAGTTTTAATCTCCGTTCGAAATTTTTTGTGGGTATTATATCATCAGACAAATACATGTCGACTTCTTTTATATCTCTCGATACAAGTGTATGTTTAGATGAGTCACGTCCAATTAATTCATCAAAAATACACCATGGACTTAAGTCATCTTTATCAGTTTCTTTTTCTTGTACTGGTTGATTTTCAAGATTTACTAAACTTATGCAAAGACTCGTTTCATCCGTTTTCCACAGGTGAAGAACCAGCTTTTAAAAAGTTTGCAGGGTGGATTCCTGGATATAAACTGCCAACAAGAAAAACTGTCAGGTTCATTACTTCAGGAATGTTATGTCAAAACTGATTTGAATATAGATAAAATAAAAAGCAATTTTTTCGACAATTCTGCAAAAAAACACATTAAAAACAGTACCTTATCTTCAGAAAGGCTTTTAAGTATTAATTACAACATAACAAAGTTCCCAAACGGCCATCCAAGACGTGGAAACTAGGTAGAACTTCACCTACTACATGTTAAAAAAAATGACTGAGTTAGAAGAGGCAATCCGTTCCACATCGGTATTAAATAATACAGACTGTAAATAAATAACACTGGATTATTTGTTCTCAGCTTTCCCAAATTTTACGGCCGTTTAAAGAAATAACAAGTACAATGAGTGACCAAAAATACTTGAAGGGTAGTTCAGTGATTTTTATGGTACGCTGCCTGCAAGAATCTTACAATAAAATTTTAGCAAACGGCAAATTTAGCAATAAGGTTTAGCAAACCTTACATCCATAGTATCCGACGTAGTACAATTACTAATATCGGGTTTAGCAAAAAGATTTAAAGGGATAGAACAGAGTGGCACATTGTTATTTTGTAAATTTATGGATTCACCATTTAAAGTGCAGGTTTTTCTGATAAAAATGAAGATAAAAAAATTAAAGAAAAAGTTAAGAAGCTGGTTACTTCTATAATTAACGAACAAGAAGATTGTACTATTGAAAATCAACCAGTACAAGAAGAAGAAACCAATAAAGATGACTTAAATCCATGGTGTATTTTTGATCAATTAATTGGAGATGGCTCATCTACACGTACACTTGAATCGAGAGTCCATTACAACGGTGGAAAAACCATCGCCATGTATATCCTAACTTAACCACTATTAGTATTGTAAATGTGAACACATGTTCAAAATTGGTTTAATTTGAAATAAAAAAAGAAGACGGTTAATAAGAAGTAAAGTTGAAAAACTTATGTTTTTGAATGTCAATTTAGACTATTCGCGATTTAATAATAACGTGTAATGTAAATGTAAGTACGATTTACTATTTGTATTGTTTAGTTATTTTTCAAGTTTAATAAAAATATCATTAGTTTCTTTCACTTCAATAAATATACACATAAACGATAATAGCCATTATGTTTATGTAGGTACTCTCTTACTTGAAACTACTTTTAAACAATCATAGTTAGTTGTTTACGAAAATCGGTTTAGTTGCGTTAACAGCGTAGGCGGAAAATTACAGGCCAATGCTTTTTAAATGCATTAATTTTTTTTTGGAATCCTGAGAAAACTAACAAATATTTTTTAAAAATTTAAATGCAGAATGAAAGGTTACATTATTACCGAGGGCCGAAAGTTCCTTAGAATAAACAAAAAGTTTTTTGAATGAGATATTTGAAATTAAAAATCACACTAAATTTTCTCTTTTTTTTTTTCACCCCTGTAACTTAAACTATTAAAATAAACATTATAGAAGTTTTCGGGGACTTTCGGCCCTCGGTAATAATGTATTGTTTCATTCTGCGTTTAAATTTTTCAAAAATATTTATTAGTTTTCTCAGGATTCGCAAAAAATTAATGCATTTAAAAAATATTGGAACGACCCACCTCTACTACTCGTTATTCGGTCGGCCAAACCAGACCAGACCGACGTTGCCAAATAATTATTGTGTATGTATATTTTTTAATGTGGCGTTATTGTATGCAGTTTATTATTTCATATTGAGAATAAGGCACAATGTGACTTTAAAATAAGCTTATTTGATGTTTAGATTTTTAATTCGGAAATCGTACTTAAAATACGAAACATTAATAAATTTTATTTATATAAAACGATTTCCGAAGTGGAAATCAAAATGTTATATTACACTTATTGTAAAGTAAACTTGTGGCATATTCCCAATAAAAAAACAGTAAGCTGCCATTTAAATCAATTTCGCCCAAATTGGATTATCTTAGAACATTGTTCAAATGCAAAAAAAACAACAGGTCAAATAAATCCAATAAGTTTTGCAACGTTGAACTTCCCCTTTCCAGGCATGCATGTTTGGCGATATAAAGGGCGGACCTAATATACCTCTCTCTTTCTAAACAGCTGTTTCTCACTCCATCTCACGTAAGGTCCATACCGACCATAAACTTTTTCCTATACTGTATGTATACTCTTCTGTATTCAAACAAGCAGTAGACGGCGCCGAAATAAGTATAAAAATAAACAGTAAATATATTAACAATAACAGGTATCTAGACGATACCTTTTCATAGCAGAAAAGGACTTACAAAATGACTTATATCTTCTTGTAGTGCCTATCCGTTTCGGGTGTTGGTGATCATCATGGTAATGTGTATTTTGCACACTGCTGCTCTGAAAAGATTTGTGGTTGTTGGGTTTGAACCACGTTCGTAGATTTTTCAACTAGGAGATCCTTCACCTTCCTGGTCCGCGTTTTTTTTTCTAACAACTCCTTTATTCTCCTTTAAACTCGTGTGTTTCTTTTTGCATTCTTAATACAACGTCCTGATTAGTAACGTGGTCGGTATAGGACGTACGGGGACAAAATTGAATTGATGAAAATTATATTAACTAACACTCAATTAGAACTAGTTTACAAATTCAGATACTAGTTAGTTTCTTAGTTATACTTGCAATTATTTTATTTGTAGGTCGAACTTAAAGGTGCTATTAGTGACTTAAATCAAGTTGTCAGTGAAGGTGGATCTAACTTCAGTGCTGGCCAAAGACAACTTATATGTCTCGCTAGAGCTATTATACGCAATAACAAAGTTCTTGTTATGGATGAAGCTACCGCAAACGTAGATCCACAGTAAGTACTGAAATAAATTATATTTTATTGATTTGACTGACTCGTTTTTCTTACTTAGTATTGTTACTTTACATTACATTCCTGACATTTTGTTGATTATTAAGTTGTATTGAGCCATTCTCGCATAATTTATTTTAATTTTTTATTATTTCTTAATGTTTTTAAATTTTTAAAGATATTTTTTTTATTTTCATCTATTTGATGGAGTATTTTCTAATAACAAATGAACGTAGAAATTGATTTTTCCGACTAAAAGTCATTTACTTCTATAAACCTTACCAGTCAGTAATATAACGTTCTTGCCTTTAATCACAAAGTATCCGATATTGTTATAAACGTATTTTTATCTTTAATTGTGGCTTATTCCCAGTTAAATAGTAATTAAAGTATCCGATATACCAGAACTTTTGGGAATATTTTAGTAATATTACGTCATCTGGTAGGCATATAAAAACATATATAACTTGTATTGAATAAAAATGTATTGTCCAGAACAGAGTAGTTTTGTTAACTATTTACTTCTTTTCGTTTTTAGGACTGATGGTCTCATCCAAAAAACTATTCGTGAGAGATTCCAAGACTGTACAGTACTTACAATTGCCCACAGATTAAACACCATTATGGATTCAGACAGAGTTTTAGTCATGGATGCCGGACAGGCCATGGAGTTTGATCATCCATATGAGCTTCTACAAAATCCAGAAGGATATTTTAGCAAGATGGTCCAGGAAACCGGACCCGCCATGGCAGAAGTACTAAGTAATGTAGCGAAAAATGACTATATTAAGAAGAAGGGAGCGTTAACCAATGAAGTTCAGCAAAATTTAGGAATTGAAGATAACAAAGATTAGTTACTTAAATTAGAATATTTATTTTATATAATGAAAATATTAGAGTTTGTAATATCTAATTAAAGTGAAAATAAATTTGTGATGTTTTGATAAATTGCAGCTGCAGAACAAAGAAATAAACGAATATCAATAATTGTTGTAAATCAAAAACAACAAATATATTTATTGTTTTATTTAAAAAATAATATTTATAATCCCTGAAAAAATTGAGATAAGAGGAAAAAGTATGGCGTATAGTTAAACCATTATCTCTTCAAAAAATTTAATAAAAAATCCTTTGTAAAAGGTATATATTTAAGGCCCAAACGGGCTAAGTTAAAAAGACATAACGTTTTCGGAATCCATGTTCCATCATCAGTGTCCTAGAAAATAGTTAACCACTTAATTAAAAAGAACATAGGTTAAAATTTTGACTAAGGTTAATGAAAAATGTGGTTAATACTTACAAGGAGTACATGAATGTGCCACCAAGATTAAATATATGGGTAAAAACCCGTTAGCAGATGTTTAATTACATTTAGTTTTAAAAATACGTTATAATAATTTAAGATGATAGAGTTACCGATGGATTAGGTAACATGGCGACATATGACTCCACGTTGAAGTTGCTAGTCCTGAGACGGTATGTCTTCGAGGACTGTATGAGTGCAACTGATTGGCAATGACATTTGATGACAATATTGTTAAGTTATGACGGAAATTATCACAGAGCAGTCAATGTAACTGTATGTTTCTACTTAAGACAAAAGCCAACGTTATTTAAAATTGTGAAAATTAAGTATTTTTAATTAAATTTTTTAATACATGGTATACAGCCAACTACAGGAACGTAGATTCCTTGTGAACATTATCTCTTCGTTTGAGGACGGTTTGTTTAGGATGGGATAAAAAAATTTCCTGAATATTTGGTGATTACTATCGTCGACAATAACAAACATGACAAGTCATTCAAATTTATACCTTTGCTAAATGTTATAAACACGCTGTTCCAACAGTGGGGAATGTTTCACCAACACCTAGCTATAGATGAAATGATAATGAAGTATTGCGGACATAATTCACTAAAACAATTCATAAGGGCCAAAACAATTCAGTTTGGTTTCAAACTGTGGGCGCTGTGTGGCGATAATGGTTATTGTTTTAATTTTGCTCTTTATTGTGGAAAAGCTCCGGGAGAGAAATAAACTGAACCTTTAGGTACAAGGGTTGTTTCAAACATGTTGAGTATTGTAGAAAACCCACATAGACATCTTGTATATTTTGATAACTTTTTTACAAGTTACAGACTCATTTGCCAGTTAAAAGAAGAGGGATATCGCGCTACGGGAACTACTAAAGAAAACCAAACTGCAAAGTATCCTAACAAACCATCAAAAAACCTAGAAAAGGCGCCTCGATGTGAATATGATTAGTGCTTTGACAATAACAACAAAATACTAATATGAAAATGGAACGACAGTAAATGTTTTGTGTTGGAACCAATTATGATACGTTTTTCTCACTTCAACTTCAACGATGGAGTAAAAAGGAAATAAAAAAAGTACAAGTTCGCCAACCATTCGCTTTTTAAAATTATAGCATATATATGGGTGAATAGAAATAAAACGTAGAATAGCAATGACTAAAACTACTTTTATGAAAATGAAGTCATTTCTTTTTAATAACCATCTCAGTTTAGAACTAAGGTAAAGAATGGTTAAATGCTATGTTTGGTCCGTACTTTTGTATAGTGCAGAAGTGTTGACGCTAAAAGTATCGATCATGAACAAAATTGAAGCATTGGAAATGTGGGTTCATAGACGAATGCTGAAGATACCTTGGACAGCAAGGAAAACTAATGAAGAAGTACTAAAGAGCGTCAACAAAGATAGAGAACTGCTAAAGACTGTTAAACATCGAAAAATGTCTTATCTGGGACATATAGTAAGGTGAAGTCGATATAGAATATTACAACTGATCCTTAAAGGCAAAATAGAGGGCCGTAGAGGTGTAGGAAGAAAACAAGTTTCTTGGTTAAAAAACATTCGTAAATGGACTCAGATACCAAATGCAGGACGATTATTACATATTGCACAGATCGAGAAGCCTTCGCAATGGTGATCACCAACGTCGGATAATTCTGATATGGCACGCAAAGAAGAATATAGGTGGCATGGATCACCATGACTGATTTTTAGAAAAACACCATATATCTGTCAGAGGAAAAATATTGATGTTTTTTTATACGAATGATGGATATCGTAAATGAGTGTGTACTATACAACCCCCAACAAAGGGGAAACAAATACATCCATCAAATAATTTAAGCGACAAGAAGCTTATTCGTTTCCAAAAAGTTGACACGGCGTAAGAGTAAGCAATGGTCGTAGTCTTCCAAGTACGTCAAGAAGCAATATATCTGAAGATAGAAGATATTAGATATGACAGTAAAGAACACATTGTAGCAAAACGAAGATGTCAAAATTGAAACTGTATACGTCAAAATCGCGAACATATTTCCAGAAATATAATGTAACGCTTTGCGTATCAATTTGTTTTAAACAATTTCATAAAAAATATACGATTTATATAAATATTTTTTAATTCCACGGTATATAGGAATATGATTTGGAAAACTGCTAAATAAACTTATTTTGCGAAACAAAAAGGAAAACAAAAATTTCGTTAAAACTGCAAAAAAATGGGTTAATGGGTGAATCACTCGAATGTAATACGAACCTCTTGTTTCATATACTTAATACAATAGTAAACTTACTAGAACTAATTTTAATCCAAGAATGACTAGCGTTACCAATTAGGAATAGCAACAGAGACGTATATTTTAACATAGACTGAGTAGTCTGTACTGTAGAGCTAAGTGATGACATCATCTTTTTTCGTTGTTTGTTGTGTCTCTGTCGTACATCAAATACGTATAGCAGAGTTTCTTTTGGTGTGGGTGAGAGAGAGAGAGAGAGGGAGGAGTTTCAATGCGCTAGAGAAAGACAGAAACAACCGCAAGAGATTTTGTCGTCAGTACGCGCGGCTAGTATGTTCGGTCTATGTTAATATACAGGGTGTTTCAAAAAGGTGTGTCATAAATTAAATCACACATTCCGGGGACAAAAATAAATTGATTGAATCCAACTTACCTTAGTACAAAAGTGTACAGAAAAAAGTTACAGTCTTTGAAGTTACAAAATAAAAATAGTTTTTTTTGCATTATCTCCCAAACTACTTGACATTTTGTAATAAAAATGGACACGTTACTTTCTTGTTCTGAAAGCATTTTTCATAAAAAACAAACAACAAAATCTAAGTGCACAGAAAAATTTTATGGGGGGTGTGCAGCCCTAAATCCCCCCAAACTTTTGAGTATGTTCAAATCAAATGAATTTTGTGGCATCAATTAGTTTTAACACTTCCACGATACTTCCAACATACTGATAAATTGTTTTTTGGTCGAAATTATCACATTAAATATATATATATATATATATATATATATATATATATATATTATATTATATATATATATATTAGAGATTAAATGTATCGCCCACACAGGATTATTATAGAGTAGAGTAGAGTAGAGTAAATTTTATTTGCATAAATCTTTAAACATGATTGAGCAAATATGGTCACATTATTAATAACAAATTAATATATATATATATATATATATATATATATATATATATATATATTGACATCACACATTTAAAATAAATTAACATTACAAATTAAATATGCTGATATTAACCAATAACGTACCAAGATACCATATTGGTACGTTTTTTAAAAATAATCCAAAGTTTTTATAATATAATAAAACTAGAAAGAAAAATGGCACCATCCAAAAGCAATGTTTGATTTCATTTTAATAAACTCAATAAAGAAAATTTACAATTTTTCCAACAAACTTTCAGGGTAAATCATACTTTAAATTTCAACATATTGACGGTTGTTACTGTTAGTACTTGGACACGATTGAACTCCAATAAACACAGAGAAAACCAAACTCTTAAGAAATGATAATCACCCAAATAACAAAATAATGATAAACAGTAAGGAAGTAGAAGGGGTAGGAATAGGTAGGTGGGAGAAGACCTATGACAAGTTGACATATTTGGGAGGATTAGTCATGGAAAAGAAGGAACTAGTAAACAGTTTATCCAGAGAATAAACAAGAAAGAATATTGTGCTGACCCGACCTGTCAGCAATCTTTCACTTCTGGCCAAGAAACACATAAGTACAAAGTTCACCACAAGAAGGGATGGAACTAGGGAAATACAGTCACAGTGAGCATTGACAGATTAATATTACTTTGGTGGAAAATTTGAAAAAAGTTTCATAAATCAATATCAAATTTTCAACAACATGCACCAGGATATTAGCCATTTACTAATCCTTAAATCGATGATTATGACTTACTTAAATATGTTGACTCAATCCTTGGCCAATATTTGTGCAAAGAAGCAATGGACAGAATATACAAACTTCTTAAGTTTTATTTTATTAGTTTACTGTTACTAATTTTTTTAGGAGATAGAAAAATGTCATAAAATAATAAATTTATCATATAATTTATACAAACAACTTAATTAAAAGAATTATTTTTTTGATTTTTTAAGTTTAAGATTTTCAATTTTCCTTTTATTTCTATTTGGATCACCTTTTAACCTTTTGACAACCAATGATTTATATTTCACCTTAACTTTATGTTTTGGTGGTTCTTCCAGTTTTTCTTCTTCAGGTTCTTCTGTAAATGCAATAAACCCTGTATCATCAATTTCCATGTTGGGTTTATTATTAACTTTCATTTTATATGTATCATCAACTTCCATATTGTATGTATCATTAACTTCCATTTTCTGTGTAGATTTTGCTTCTTTAAACTCTGGAATAAAAACTCTAGACTTTGGATCACTTCTTGTTAGATACACCTTTTTTCGAATTTGAACTACATCTACTTTTACAATTTCTTTCTTAGGAGCTTCCTTTTCTTTGGATTCATGTTCTGGCACATAAGGATCCAAGGACCTATTATAATTTATATGGTTTTCAGGAGGAGGTACTGTTTTAAATAAATTACTGATCTTTTCTATAAGTAAATTTACTGAATTGTCAGATGTTATCTCCTTGCTAAATGCGACAACTACACTATTTATTCCTGTCACAGATTTTAATGTTTCTTTCAAGCCAGTAACACATATTATTGGCACTGTATACAGAACAGCTTGGTCTACAAGATGTTGAACTAAAAGTCTAGGCATAGTTTCTGCATCAAGTAATATGGCTTGGGCAAAATTTTTTTCCAACAATTTTGACATGCTGTTGATACCGAAACTAATTCCAGAACTAAAAACAAAGAAAATATGTTGTTAAATGTTTTTCATGTAAACCACAATAACTAAATTGCATATGTTAACTATACTTTATGAGGGTTGTTACTTTAATTTCGGGATGTGGCAACACTGGTAGTCGCCAGATTCAGTAGGCGTGGCTGTAATGATTATGGATAGAAGATGAAAGAGGAGTATGAGAAGAAAATTTCCTTGTTAAGTAACCTAAGATAAGTTGTATAAATGTAGAACTATTCAGAGTGGCAAGTCACAGTTGCTCTTTTACTCTACGCAAAAGCCTCTTGAATTGAATTAGAAACACCTTGGAAGGAAAACACTTTGATGGACGAAGTGTTTTCCTTCGAAGAGTGACATCAAAATCTAAGGGATTGAAGAAGGAGGGTTAAATCTGGGTCTATAAGTTACAAGCAACATTAGTGAAGAAATCAATAAATTCTTTAGCTGAAAGATAACATTCCACATACACTTATTTATTTGGATAAGATGCTGTTGAAATAAGGTTATCACTGGCCTTTTATTTAACAGAATTTACTGCTTATTTGTAATGTTTTTTGTCATATATTAATATATTTTTCTGGAACAATGCAGGAAACTTATCATATTGCTCTTTTATCAAGTGCAGAGTTTTTCTCATACACTTCAAATCATCATTGAACTAATTTATTAGTCAACTTTGATTTCTACATTTTTTATATTTTTCAGGAAGAGTGTAAGAAAGTTTCTAATGAATTATGAAATGTAAAGAATTTGCAAAGGTATATGTAGAACCACCTAGTAACCTCTATTCACTATTTAAGTATTTCAATTTACCAATTAAACATCCTGTATTATTCCAACGAGTTGGGACCAAACAATGCCAGGCACAGCAGTCAACCCTTACCATACTAAGGCTATACACTCCAGAGTTCACCTGCTCTCTGGGGTATCACTTAAGATAACACTTTCTCCCTTGGGCATGATGGTGTTACACCTCAAGATTGGGAGTGCAGTAGTTGTAGACCAATCAATCTGACCATATAACTAGTTATTTGTGATGCAATTATCTGTGATTTTCCCATTGACTGTGTGTGTGTGTGTTTTATTTGAATATGTATGTTTATATGTCATGTTCAATTGACAAATCTACAGTAATGACAGCTGCAGCCCCATATATTATTCCTTATTCACATCTACTCTATTTTTACATAGGAAGTCCCCTATCAACTGTCATGTCAGGGTTGAGAACATCCTCAAGATTCAGCACATACACACATACATGTATAGAAACACATAGAGTCACGGATTGAAAGTTATTATATCACCTCAATAGCTGGTAATATTTCAGTGCACTCTATATGTGGAGTAAAGTGTGTATTTTTCCAACCTTTAGTAAAAGCAGTTTATATACTATACCCTCTATAAGGGTTAAATTAAAATAGAGAAGACATATCATAACAAACTCTGTGTCAGTTGATAGAAAAACTTTCTAATACTAACCAGCATTTTTTGGATGGTTGAGGTCCAAGAAGTTTTTCGTTGTATTCTTTTCGAAACGCTTTTCTGTTCGCTTTTGGAACAGTCTTTAACTCTTTCCAGGGAACTTTAATCTGTTTATCTCTTATCACAGGCATGTGCTGTATTATAAGATCCTTAAGTTCCTTCTGGTCTTCAGGTGATACTTCCGGCCTATAATAAATATATAATGTAGCACAAAATTTATTATTATTTTCACATATAAAAATACAGTTATTATACAACGTACCAAAAATTATTATTGTAAGGTAAAGCCAAGACATTTTTTATTGTTTCTTTTGGTCGTTGTTTTTTTGCTGAAAGTGATGATTTAAGTTGCTTTTTAGTTAAAACAGGAGTCTCCATATCTTATATTATATCATATTCAAAATTCCATTGATAATTGAATAGGAACAAACAAGGTACTATACAATGATATATTTTCAAAAATTTAAATTTATATAACCTAAAATAAAAAATAAAGGTTGAAGAAATTACTTCTTCTTTTTAGTTACGGTTATTTTCATCTACGATAAGTTGAGCCTACTGAAATTCCTGGATTATATTTATAAGAATTGGTTTATAATAAAAGTATTTTTGTCATAATAGTTTAGTAAACCTTATTGAGATGCTATATTAATGTTTAAGAAATATTGTTATCTTTATCTTTTATTGTTATTAATTGCTCATGAAAGGCATTGACATATTTCCAATTGACATGTGTCAATAGCCTCTGCCCGTTTGCAGAGTAGACAGCTTCTGAGTTTGCACCTCCCATGAGTGTATGTTCTAGTTAAAAGGTTTTAACAAAATTTAAATTAGTTATTTATTATTAAAAATGATACTATTAGAAATAAATAACAGGGTAGTTGAAGAGACGTTAACAGTTAAAATTAAAAATGCACAAGCCGGGTAAGTTGTTTCAATTTCTGTATATTTTTTTCATTTTTATAGCCATGTAAATTCATGGGAATGGTTGAGATTAAACGATTAGAATTTCCTGTATCATCTACTGATAATACTTAACTTGTGTATGTTCTGTTATAACATATTAGATTTTTGTATTCCTTCCCATGAGTCATAGTCAAATTGTGACAAGATGATTACAATCATTTCTGATTAATATAATTATTTGTTTAAGATTAAAAAACGAAAGTATTGATGTTACTGTAGCAGATTTCGATGGAGTATTGTACCATATATCGAATATGAATGGAGACAAATCCAAAATAAGAGTAAGTTCTATGGAAACACTTTTTTAATTGTTCTATTAATTTCTGATAATAGATGATCAAATAGCTCCAAAATATATTTTAAATTTATTTGTAAGAATTACTTTATGTTACACAGAACTTCACTTACACTACATTGTATATTTTTCTTTTTAGACTAGTATATCTCTAAAGTTTTATAAACAACTTCAAGAACATGGGGCTGATGAACTGTTAAAAAGAGAGTATGGTTCATACCTAATTGCTGCTGAAACTGGTTACAATGTTTCTGTGTTGTTAGATTTAGAAAATATACCAGATAATTGGCAAGAGTTTGTTAAGAAGTTGGGTCTACTGAAAAGGAATTGTTTTGCTTCCGTTTTTGAAAAATATTTTGACTTTCAAGAAAAAGGTGATGAAGGACAAAAAAGAGCTGTGATTCCTTACAGAGATGATGAAACACTGTGAGTATTTTTATAGTTTTTGTTTTAAAAGCCTAGTTTTTAAATTTGACCACAGTTTATTATTGCAATAAAACCCATAACAATAAAGTAATATTAAATATATGAGATATGCCAAGTTCAACAGGAGCATAAATAAAAAAAAACTATCAAAAATGCTTCTTACAGACAATGGCTACCAATTAAATTTTGTTAAATGAGGGTTGAGGTCAAAAAAGTTTTTTGTTGTATTCTGTTTGGAATGGTTTTTTATTAGCTTTTGGCACGCTTGTCCTTAACGCTTCTAGGAAACTTTAATCTGTTTATCTCTTATCAGAGGCATGTACTGTATTATAAGATCTTAAATCTCTGATCTTCAGGTGATATTTATGGCCTATAATAAATATATAATGCAGCACAATATTTCATATAATTTTATCAGAATATTATTTAAATTTTGAATCCTGTTGAAGAAATCAGTTTAATTTTATTTTGCAGAATATTTTCTAGAAATGATTACAATGATTTAAAAACCAGATATTTTGCAGAGTATTTTTAATATACACATATTTTGTAAATTACTATACTTACTCTTGCTTATTTCATGAATTATATAATATCTTGTATTTATTTATTTAATGTTGTCATTTACTCCTTTAAATGGTTAAATTTTTATTTAAGTAAAATTCTGGTTGTGTATTGTGTATCTGTCATTGAGCAAAAAGACAAAAGAGGTAATGTAAAGGTAGTGGGGCAAAAATATTGTTAGACAGGAAGTGCGATCTTTAGAGGCCACTTTAAACAAGGAAAGAGAGTCTCTCTCCTTGTTTGACATCAAATTTAGTTGGGTTATGTTATTGTTTGTCCCAAATGTCACATGAAATCCTATTTATATTGAAGTTTTTTAACAATTGTGTCACATTTTAAATTATTATCGTTAATAGTTAATTAAAACTTTCTCGTCCAAGACACATTCTGAAAAATATTATATAGCTACTGTTAATAAGTGTCGGAAACTTTAAATTTGGCGCATTCGCATTTCCGGATATGACCGCCATTAGAGGCCACTTTTTTGGTCTCCTTTTCATAAGGATTAGATTCCCTCTTTTGTCTTTTTGCTTGATGGTATCTGTACTGCACATTAGAGAAAACAGGCCATCCAGAAAATTTAGGATATTTTTTATTGTTTTATATATTTCTCTATTTTCTTTTAATTTGTTTTATATATCTTATATAGAAATATAGCTCCTGATATATCACGGCAGTTCTTGAGGCAGGGTAAAGATAATAATTGTCATTTGATAAGAGAATAATCATGATTTTCAATAGTAGTGTGAACATGGTAAGCACAATGTCTCAATAACTTATGCTGGACTCTTTCTAATGTATCAATATTGTTCTAAAAATAGGCTGACCAAATAACAACAGTATTTCAAAATAATTCTAATTTAGGAACAATACACTTCTCTTGTTGAATCAATTGTAAAGTACTTGCAACTCCTAGTAAGAAAAGGAGAAGTTTAGACGCCTTTATTGAAATAGTGTTTATGTGGTCACAGAAAGTAAGCTTCTCATCAGCCATCTTCAGTTGACTGATTATTAGTTGTATAGCTTGTTTCCATTCTATTGACTTTACAAGAAAAACTTACATATAAAATGACATACATGATATAAAATTACAATAAAATAACATTTTTTTACATATAAGTGAAGCTTGTTCTGATTGCACCAATTTTGTAGTCAGTCTAGTTAATCTTGCAATAGACTTGGTCTTGGAGAGTTACAGACTATCTATAACTTTCCAAAAATTCATGTCATCTGCCAAAATTAGATATTTGCTATTTAGGAAACAGGAAGTGATCTTGTTAACAAAAATTCTAAACCTTGACAAACTTCAGATGTTACTGAGAAACTGTCAGGCAGGTGACAACTTATCTTGACTCTTTGACTTCTACCAGATGTAGAGTTTTTAATCCATTCAACAAACCTGACATGAAAGCCTACATTAATTAATTTGCCCAAAAGTATTTGGGGATGTATACAGTCAAATGCTTTGGAAAAATCTGTGTATATTGCATCTACCTTTTTACAGTCTTCTATTTGAAATAATATATTAGATTGATAGCAAACCAAGTTTGTTGCAGTTGATATTTTGCCCTGAAAACCATATTGTGATTGGGATATTAAGCTTTTACAGAACCAAGAAGCTTTTATCACATTATCGCGCCGTGTGTAATATGCTTTATTTTTCTAAAAATTGGATTAAAGTAGAAATTTTCTTGATTTTCTTAAAAATTTCTGTTCAGTTTTCTTAAAAAGTTTTTTTTTTAAATAAAGTTTTTCCTAGAAATGGGAAAATTAAATTGAAACAAATATAGCCATGTATAGTAAATATTTACCGTTTTCTAATATTACTATATTCAAAAGACACCACAAATCCTGTTTTACATTAAAACAGTAATTATGCAAGCATTAAAATGACTGATTACAATTTTAGTATTATTGCCATAAAATTTCCAGATGAGTAAAAACTGATTAACAGATTCATAATTAAAACATATTAACTTTTAAGAAATAAACTTGCAGACAGAGTGACCATATTTACTAGAAAAATGTTTCTTTTTAGTAGATTTTCTACCTAAATCTTTAGTAGGGAAAAAATCTTTAGTAGATTTTAGTAGTTTTTACAGACATACATTTATCAGTAAATTTTTAACTGCCTTAGAGTACCAATTGTTAATATTATTATTCATTGACACATAATGTATGATATTAAATTATTTTTGTTGTTAAATATGACATACTGACAACTTTTTTATAGACTTATGTATTTTAAGACTGTTTTATGTACATTAAGATTGTCCTTATTCTGTTTCTCATTAATCTATGTTTGAATATATAAATAAATGATGCGCCCGTGTCTCGCAATATGATATAATTTTTAATGTTTGAGCGCAACCAGTTTTTTTAGGTATTTCAACTGACTTTACAAAATACTATATCTATATTTTGTTGGTTTATAATACATGAAATATCTGCAAACAGTGTAACGGTATATATTTTAGAGTATCTACCAACAACCAGGTCGTAAATTTACTAAAAACTACACATGCCCCATTGCAAAAAAAGGTTTATGCTTTGGCTTTAATATATTTGGCGTAAGCACAGCGTGAGAGAACAGTAGTGCCCCTCTATTACAAATATGCGGTTTAAATGTTAAATTGGTAGATGTCGTGATTACTTATTTTCCGTTTTTTTATCCTATTTTTACTATGAAACCAGGAGTCTTGACAAAAATCCTTTCTAACCTTTTTCAAAATAATAAAGGATTTGTTTTAATCACTTTCTGTTTATTTACATTTACTACATATAGAGATTTCTTAAACATTAGGCGTAACTACTCAGGCTTTTTTTTTCTTTATAATTTTTGGTTAATATTTCTATACAATTTTGAATCTTCCATTGATTTTACCATATTTAGATTAGGGATAAAGTTAGTACAATCTTCTACTTCTCGCAAACTCTCCTTGGCATTCATAATCAGAGAAACATTTTTATTTTCAACTTATTCCAGTCGTTGGTTTTAATTCTGTTCGGTGTCGTATGGCACCGTATGGTGCCATACGGCATCGTAACTCCCCGCCCGGATTGTTGCGCTCCGTCACTCAGCCGCCGAATTGGCAAAATAATTTTTGTTCTCAGAACTTAGAAATTTGTATTTTGTTTCTGTTGGATTTGCAAGTGTGTCTCCATGCGGCCGAGACGTATGTTAGTGTTGGCAAAATTATACAGATTGCCATCCTAATCTTTGTTTTGAATCTCAGTTTACTCTTCCGATCTATTAATGATGAGAGTTGACTTTATTTTAGCTTTCTGCACTGCTTGTTTCATGTATTCTGTGAAGGCCAGCTTGTGTCCAACGTTACGCCTAGATATTCGGCTTGATTTGACCATTCGATTTGCGTATCAAATAGGGATAGGACCTGATTTGGTCCGCCTCTTCTTTTTTGGTACATGACGGCCTGTGTTTTGTCAGGGTTGGCAGCGATCTTCCACTGTACACACCGATCTTGTAGTTCGTTTAGTGTCCTTTGTAGCACTCTTATTGCTAGATCTGGGTTGATACTGCTAGCAGCTATCGCTGTATCGTCTGCGTATATACTAACGATCTTGGTTCGATTGGGGTGTCTCCGCTCACTGTGGCACACCAGCCTCCACCAGGTTTCGGACAGGGGACAGGGTTGGCCCTATCCAAACTGAACGAAGTCCGAAGTCTGAACCTCCTGTCGGCTAGGTATGACGAAAGAAGACATGTCATTGCCTCATTAGAGCCGTATTGGTTCATTTTATATAGCAGGCTTTCTTGCCACTGTGTCGAATACTTTACTGACATCTAGAAAGGCGCTGCTGTATATTTCTTTTCGTTGAACCCTTTTGTGATATATTCTGCTAGACGCAGTACCTGAAGTTCACATGAGTTTTCGGATCTGAATCCGAACTGTGCTTCAGGTATTGTTCCGATTTCTTCTGATTCCTCTTTGAGATTAGCTAGTATAACCCGTACCTCAATTTTGCTTATTGCTGGTAATAAGCTTTTTGACCGATAATTATGTGGAAATGTGCCATTTTCCCTAGTTTTTGATCATTATTACGTGAGCTTCCTTCCATCTGCAACGAAGATGCCTTAACTTTAGAATGTTATTGATTAAATGTGTTATGTATACTATTGCTTTTGCTGGCAGATTCTACAGAACTCTATTCGTAATATGGTCCGGGCCTGGAGTTTTTTTGGCATTAGTACACTTGATCGCTTGATCAACTGTCTGACCTCTTCTGGAAAACCGTCATCGATCTATATTTATTTAACAAAAAAAAAAATATTTTCATCAGAAAAAATTAAATTGATTTAACTATTTTCATGCATAATTGTTTTTGGTTTTATTTTCTGTTAATTTTTTAGACACGTTATTTAATTCTAAGTCGGTACGAAGTTCGCCGGGTCAGCATATATGTGTATGTGTCTATAAACCGTTTTAAATTTGGTTTTGTTGATTATTTATTATTTGGTCTGCATTAAAAAGTCCAATAATGCATGTGAGTATTTGTTGTCTTATATTGTTACGATGATATAATTAATAAATATTAGATCTATTGAGTAATACACTCCTTATCAATTTTTTATAAATGTTGATAACAACATTAAAATCCGCACAAATGTTTTGGAAAGTTATGGGTTAGGTTTGATAAACAGTGATAACAACCAATCTTAAAAAACATGTCTTAAATCGAATTTATCTAGTAATCTGGAAAAAGTTATACATATTCTGTATTTTTGTGAATTTTTTTTCTTTACCACTACTTAAAACAATACTTCCTCTTTTATCTTTCATAGAGTATAATTCGAGAAGAGTAGAGTAGAGTAAATTTTTATTTGCATAAATTTTTAACATAATTGAACAAATAACGTCACATTATTAATTACAGATTAAAAACATATATATATATATATATATATATATATATATATATATATATATATATTGACATCACACATTTAAAATATATTAACATTACAAATTAAATATGCTGATCAAGGAGAAGGATAGGTCAGGCACTCCGCCACAGTATAGCTCCGCTCAATGTCAACTAGGTGTTGACAAACCTTTCTTTTAAAAGCTCTATAGTGTGTTTCTTGTTGAATGTCAGATGGTAGACTATTATAAAATTTAACACACACATACAAAGGACTTCTCTCTGTTATAGACAATCTGTGAAGTGGCAAATTCAAATTAAGGCTTCTTGTAATATATTCATGATTGGGAAGCAGGTGATGAAACAAAGAAAAATTTTTAAAAAGGAACATAATACATTCAAATATATAGATGGCTTAGAAAGTGAGTATATTGAGTGATTTGAATCGGCCTCTACAGATTCTCCCGCGTATAGTCCTAAGATCACCCGGACTGCTTTTTTTTTGGACTATAAAGACAGTTGAGCTATCTACTGCAGTAACCACAAGATTACTCCATATCGCATAACAAAATAAAAGTTTGCATAATATACTGATGGTAAAATCCCCTGATCTAGACCAAGATATGAGAAATATGGAAATACGTGCTTGGCGGAGGAAGGCGATGGATAGCGTCGACTGGAAGAGAATTCTTGGGGAGGCTAGGACCCACACAGGGTTGTAAAGCCAAAATAATGATGATGATGATGATGTCAGATGACATTTTACACCGAATTCGTGTCAGTTCAAAAGAATCCCAATCTAGAGGTGTATTAGGAATACATAACCAGGCTTTGCTTGTGACAGAAGACATTTATTACAGCATATTCAGCAATTTGTAAGTCAAATCAGGAATGTCATCGCCAAGTGGTGAATTGGGCGACGGATTCAATCGAAAACGTAATAGTGACTATGATCGAGATGCATTGAAGCGTTTAGTTCAAACGAATGTACCAATGTTGAATCCACAATAGAAGGAAGTGCGCAATAAGCCAATGAAACTAACTGACGACAAGCAAGAAAGTTGCATTGCTGAACGATCTTTATGCCGAAGACTTCTCCAAGCAATTGCTGGGTATTGGTACTGACTATGGTACAAAGAATAACAGGTATGATATTGCGCAGGCCATGCGCAGCATGACATGTCATCTGACATGTCATGCTTATACTTGTTCCATAGTTCACGTGGATTCGACGGAAGTCATGCTGAAATAATGATCGCAAACAATATGTTAATGTTTTCATCTATGCATCGAAAAACAAGAAGGTGGCCTATGGCTATTTTTTATCAGTTGCTAAGTATATCTCTAGTAAACTCGTATGTTTTATACACTTGTACAAAACAGGATAACTGTTTAAGATTTCAATTCATTAAATAATTAGGTACTAATTTAATAACGCTAACGCCGCATATGATACGACGATTGACCTACTATCATTTGCCTAGAGAGTTGAGATCAATAATTAGTTCAATTTTACAAGAATCAATCCCAGTAGTGACGATTCCTGTTGCAGGTAATAAAAAGAAGACTATGTGGAAAATGTCCTAAGATTAAGGATAAAAAACTTCTATGACTTGCAAGTTTTGTATGGTACCTATTTGTTTAGAATGTACATGAAAAGTGTGTAAGGATTGTACAATTGAGTAACTTAACTTTCTTGTTAAACAATATATTTTATATTTTAATTATAATATGTCTAAGGCGTACGTATCTAAGTTAATTTCTAAAACGAATGTTGTTAAAATAAGATAAGGGGGTAAAGAAAAATGACATATGGCGCAGAAGATATAACTTACTATACACAGCATACAATGAACCCGAGATCATAACATCTATAAAGATCGGACTTCTACGCTGGATGGGTCATGTTGAACGGATGTTGTAGACTGAAACACCAAAACATATAAGCTGTCAAGCTACTGATGATGATGATGAATGTTGGTAAAATGTTTGTTTGTTTGTATAATTTTTTATGAATAATCTGTTGAGTGCAAATTTATTGATCATTTTTCACCTATAACAAAAAATACTCTTACTTTTGTTTAAAGTTAAAATTATTTCCAAATTATGTTTTAATTTTTTTAATAAACTCTTATTAAAACTGTTTTTATTTTTTGTGTGACAAAATCAATGCTTTCATTGGTTTTTTATGACTGTATAAGGTTGGGATACGGTTAGACCCCACGTCACCATTTAGGTATGGCAAGATTATATCACGTCAACAGTTGAAGGTTTAGTGGAAGGGTATTTATCCCAAGACTCTTTCAAATTACATTTATGTCGGTGTGCATAGTTAAACATTTGCTGTGGTCATTTGTTAGTTTGTTTACATAAAATATTGAAAGTTTAAAATACCAAATCATATTAATTATATGCTATTAATCAGTTCAGAATATTTTGCAATCACATAAATAATTTTATTATTTGCCTTGGTTATCAAATTTTTCGTTGGTTGAATCATATTAAATAAAATATATTTGGAACAAATATCTGCCTCTTTTACATCGGCCCCACACATGGAGGCCAGCGTTCGTCCAATGTGTGTACCGTCAAAACTGTGTTGTAGTCAATGTTGGCGCCAACGTTTTTATGGCTTGGCACCAATCCCTTAAAACATATATCTACATCTATATAAACTGTATCTTTGCACTACCAAGCGCTACTAATGAAAGTGGTTTTTTACCTTTGATAAAAAGATATCCTTCTATAATAAACTATTAATTTACCCTATGTTCCATTCTAAATGAATTATTTCTATAGCCAATTTACAAGTTATATTAGTACAACCTATTATATAAGTTACCAATGGTGAAGTACTTCAGCGCATGAGTAAATAAAAAGAATTACTCAGCATAATCAAAAGAGAAAAATACAATACTTGGTCATTTGTTGGGAGTGCTCTACCAGTGTAGGTTTTCTCAAACATGTATTATATTTTACAGATACGTAGAAGCGAAAGCAGATAGAGTAACGGTAGTCTTTTCAACGCGGTTTCGAGACGAAGACGATGTAGTCATCGGAAAAGTATTCATGCAGGAATTAAAAGAAGGCTTGAGGGCGTCCCACACTGCTCCCCCCGTCCTTTTTAGTCATAGAGAACCACCACTAGAACTGCAAAATACGGATGCCAAAGTGGATAATAATGTTGGTAAGAACCGTTTTGAAATTTTTATAAGATTTCTTTAATATTTATTTACATACCTGAAATCTATTCTCCTGTTTCAAAATGACAATGATGCTAACTGAGGTAGAAAATAAATACAAAACAATTTAATATTGCAAGAGGCCTTCAAAACTTTAAACAAAAAGAAAAAGACATAGAACCGATTAGATCCGGAGGTTAAAGATTGTGAGAAAAACTACGTTTTTAAAACTGGCGGATAGTTTTCTATCGGATCTAGTCGGTCGATATACGTTGATGTATTTTGTTTGTTTTGGTTTTCTCTATGATAGTTTACCACAATTTAACAAAAAAAAATGTGATAAAAAACGAAAATAAATTTTTGAACAGCTTTTCAAATGTCCCACATTTTGTTTTTTTTTTTAAGAATTTACAATTTTTCTGGTAAACTATCACGTAAGGACACTACTTTTTTTTAAAACCGTTCTCAATGTTTCGAGAATAAACTATATTTCAAATTTGCCGTTCAAGAGATTAGCTGTCCGTCATGGAGAAGTACTTTTTTGACGAAAAATTTTTGACGCCTTCTTTAAAATACACGAATAATGAAAAAACAAAAAAAACAAAAAATTCTTTATAATCTTTAAAAGTTGTGGAATAATATAAAAAAAGTTGATTTGCATAAATTGCAATAGATTAGATACAAAAAAAATTGTTAAAAATGTTTCATCTTAATAGACGGTAATAGTACCTTAAAGCAAAATTGTGTAAAAAACCGAATCAGAATATTTTTCCAGATTAATAGTGTTTTAGATTAATTATAAATTGCCTCTAGCTCTTTATTTGTTCTTATCCAACCTTCATATATTGTTCTTGACATTTTCCTCTCCCATCGCTATACTTTGCCTCTCTGATTTTTTTTTTAATCGAAATTTCTCGTCATTCCATATTTCCGCTCTTCTTGGCAATTCTGGCATTCATTTCTTAACCTCCTTTACCATCTTATACCCTATATATACCTTATGTTTTTACCTACTTAAGATGTGTTATATGTAGTCTTTTTAGTCCATTATATTTCTATCATGTTCATGTATTCTTCATTAGCCAGTTTCAGATGCTTTTTGTTTTTTTACTATTACTGTTAAATCGTCCGCGAACGCTATACGCCGATGGTTAATTTTAATTATTGTTACTTTAGATTCAACTATACATTTTATAATTATTACTTTTAACACTATATTAAAGAGCTCCATTGATGTTGATAACGGATCTCTACTGCAAATACATTTTAGAGATTTTTCATTTCCATAATACTTCATCCCGGGTTTATTTTAAATTATTAGTCATCTTGTTAGATATTCCTAGCTCTCGTTTCAAATTTGAGTTCGATCTATTCTAATAATTTCTGTTTGGAGTAAACAAAGGTTACATACAGTATATTTAGTTATTAGGGACCACTAGTTCGTATTTTCTTTAGAGTAAATGTGTGATATATTACTAATCTCTTCAGTTTGAAGCCCACTTGGTATTTGTCCATCAAGTTTTCAGTATACAGTGTATTTAAAAGTTTATGGTCGGTATGTACCTTACGTGAGATGGAGTGAGAAACACCTATGTAAAAAGAGAGAGCATTAGTGAACTAAGAGAAGAGAATAAGTTCAACTTTGCCAAACTTATTAATTTTATTTGACCTGTTGTCTTTTTAGCATTTTAACAACGTTCTATGATAATCAAATTTGGACGAATTGATTTAAATGGCAGCTTACTGTTTTTTATTTTAAATATGCCACAATTTCTCTTTGCAATGAGTTTAATTTAACATTTGATTTCCACTTCGGAAATCGTTTTATGTAAGTAAAATTTGTTAATGTTTCGTATTTTAAGTACGATTTTTGAATTGGAAATCTAAACATCAAAATAAGCTTATTTTAAAGTCACATTGTGCCTTATTCCTAATAAAAATAATAAACTGCAATACGACACCACAATAAAAAAGCTTCTTACAAAATTATTTGGCGACGGCGAGTTCTTATGGTACGGACACTTTAGCAGAGAACTACGAACTGTGGAACTGTGTTCGTAGTTCTTTGACTGCAGTAACGAGAAAAACTGTAGAGGTGAGTCGTTGACGTTTTTATCGTTAACGAAACTGAACCGCTTTTCGTAAACAAGTAACAAGTTGAAAAACTTATTAAAATATTTAAGCGAGTACATAAACAAACATGCTTTCTTGAATCATAGAAAAATATACTGAAATACTTTCAACCGCTTTTCAAATTTGCTGTAGTTGATTTATAACTAAGTTTTTCTTTGCAAATATTGCACACAGCCTTCTCACTGTTAATGTCTTTCTCAAAGTGATGCCATAAAATACTAACATCTTTACGCGCAGACATGTTACACACAAATAGTTAATAAAGTAAATATTTAGTACCCACAGAATAAATTTATATTTACGTTAGACAAAAACGCAACTCTAAATAAAAATTTAATTTGCTGAATAATATAAAACGTGTTATGTATTTATGTGTTAATATTTTCAAATTAAAAATAATCGATCATTGCAAAATTCAGAAAGTCGAGCATAAAAGCTGCATCCTCTACAAATGTGCATTTTTTGAAAATGCTATTGTTACGCTTGTACTAGGTAAATGATTTTAACTAAGAAAAAGACTTCTTAATTGAATGTTTACAATAAATAAATTCTTTAACGAAATATCAATAAAGATTTCAGCTTCAGAACAACATCAAGTAGTTGGCTCCTCAGTGAGAATGAGAAACCGTAGATTCATTAACGACAAATAAACGGTTGAATAAAACAGTTCAGTGATTCAACGCTCATCTCTACAGATCAGCACTATTTCTGTGATATGTCATGCGTATATCACGGTAGTAAGTTGTTCTTTTATAAAGCATAATAAATAAACACACAGTCAGTACGTCAGGTCAGTATTATAAAAAAAAAATAGTAAACCATTAGAAGGGAGCAGGTGTATTGTATTAAATTTAAACTGGACGAAAAATTACGTCTTTTAATTAAAAAAAGACATTTGTTATTTTCCAAATAATATCTTTGAAACTATATTTTCGTTTAGATTTTTTGTGAGTAGTAAGTGTGAAAATAAGAATTAGTTCTATAAAAATGAAACAAAAAAAGATAAAATTAGTATAAAATTTGTTCTATAAAAATGAAATCAAATAAAAAATAATTCCATTACTACTGTTTAAATTAAAAATAGCTCCAAACAATTAGAAATTCTAAACTAAATTCTTAGGTAAATGTTTAAACAGACCACCAAATTGTAACAAACAATAACCAAATCTATTATACAAAGCATTCCTCATCCCGTTGAGTTCATCTGCCGATATGTTTTGGCTAAGTTGGATTATCTTTTCCTTTAGTTCCTCCAAGTTGGTGGCTCGCTCGAACTCATATTTGTACAATTTTGGTTTTAGCATCCCCCAAAAATAAAAATCTAGAGGAGCTAACTCAGGTGACCATTGTCTGTACTGTCTGTACTAATGACAAGTTCGGCAACAATTAACGATAAATAGTTAATTTGAAGCCGTTGAAGTGCAAGAATAATTTGATTTTGCAGTAATTGGAGATATTTGACTGCGTTTAAAATTGCCTTCAATGAAAAAAGGACTAATAATATGGTCTCCCAAAATTCCATTCCAAACATTCAATTTTTGTGAATACTGCGTACGCACAGACACACTCAAATGCTTATTCTCCTGAGACCAATAACGTACAGCGGATGAATTATGTTTCTTGAAAATTGTGAAGGAGGACTCAACTGCAAACAAAATATTTTTTAAAAAGTTATTTGTATGGCATCTCTCCATCATAATTTCAGAAAATTGCATCCGTTTAAATTTATCATCAGGAAATATTTCTTGAGTTGTCTGCACTTTATAACAATGGTAGTTGTTTCTTTTCAAAATATTCCTTACTGTTTTTGCATTCAAATCAACTTCATCGGCAATTTGTTTATTTGAACACGGCGTCGCTTCAGCCAATGCACAAACTTGAATTTATCTAATTTCTCCTTCTTGAGAAATTTTCTTGTTTTTTCTATGGGTATTGGCCTATTTTCAAAAGCCATAATAAAGAAATTGATAGTTTCTTGTACTGAATTGCCCCCACAGTACCATTTTATTATTTGTATCCGTTCTTCTGGTTTATAAACAGTCGGCATATTTATTTCTTATCTTCACACTTACAAAGTTGCCTCCAAAAAGAAATACATAGCTGTCGACAGGCCGACAGCATAGCTGTCAGCCTGTCTAGACGAATGGCGATGTTGCCAAAATTATTTTATATTATTCAAAATTGGGTTACAATTTCGTCAAATAAAAATGCGAATCTGTAAATTCTTCATGGATTTTAGAAATTTTGGACCAGTATTTGTGTCAATTAATGTTTCATTTTTAATATCATCGTTAAGTTTTGAATGGCAATATAACCTCACCACTGATCGCCAATTTTTAAATCAATTCAATGTTTTAATTCAAATATGTAATAAGGCAACCCTGTCGCTGTTTCTAAGTAATGAGCATTTCTAAGAAATGTGGAGGGGCGACTATGGAGAAATATATTTGTTTTCTTTGTCTATTCGCTGAAAATATGATTTTATATCTGTGTTATATATCAATTCTACCATACCGACCATAAACTTTTACCTATACTGTATAAATCCACTTCGTATGTATTGGGCATATCTGGGTATATCTTTTATATGAATCTATTTATTTTTGTAAAAGTATTTTATTCTAAAAATACTTCGTTCGACTGCATTCTTTTAGGTTTTCATTAAATAGTGATTTAATTTAAAAAAACATGGAAATTTGTGGACAATTTTAAGATAACGTGCGTTTCATCATTAAAACCTTAGAGTTTGTTTATCATATTTGTGGTTCAATGCACGTATCTTTTTTGTTATCATCATTCAGTTGTACATTTTTGTATTCAATTTTGGTGTTTACTAAAAACTGAAATAAAAATTGTTCTTATCAAACGTTTCTTAAAAAAAAATTTTAGTAACTCCGTTAGAGAATAGTTAATAATGTATGCATGTCAGTTGTTACACCATTACTGGCTACAATATAACCTAGGTGTCTACCTTCTCGTCGAAACATCTAACACTAGAGATCAAAAATTATATCCAACAGCTGAAAAGAAAAAAATAATGTAGAGAAACTAATTTGGTGCTCCAATAAATGAGCTTTATGAGAAGAGATTGAAAGAAGAAATTAAAGCAATGCCAATGACGAAGGAGGATGCAATTGATCTCAGTTGAGAAAAGCTCTGGAGAAACAATAAAGATGCAGCGTATGAAGCTCTTGGCACGAGAACAGTTCGTAGCAACAGCAATAAAACGGTAAAGAAAACCCCATGGTTCTGTCCAGAAATTAAACAAAAAATGTAAAAAAAATAGACCAGCTTATCTTAATACCGAGCAGCCAGAACTTCAGAATGGAGATACAAGCAAAAAACCAATATAGTCCAGTCGTCAGAGAGTTGATCCTAAAAGTCATACGAACAAAGCTGAATTTTGCAGAGAATATTAATTTTAGTTAGATTAAGATTAAGTTTAGATTAATGGATCAATTATCCAGCATATATATATATATATATATATATATATATATATATATATATATATATATATAAATATATATATATATATATATATATAAAGTTCACCTCTTATGACTGTGTTCACCCAAAATGTGTGACTTAATGCAGCTTGACTAGCAGGCTATGCCGGGAATGACCAATTGACTTATGTAACATGCTGTGGTAGCTGCCATAGATTAATAGAAATTCCCATGTCAAAACACAGCTTCGAGATAGAACTGAATATCATTAAACACAACTATTATAGCAGTAAACAATGGGTACAACGAACAAACAAATAAAATTTTTAATCAAAAACTAAATAAGAAAGCTCTGAAACTAGTATTTCCACCACCAGAGAAAAAACCAAGTACCTTCTGCTCCGTTACATATACGGGCAAGATATCAACAAAAATAGCCAAACACATAAAAAAGAAAAGAATAACACCAGCTTTTAGAACAAACAACAAGTTAGGCAAATATATTAAGAACCAAAGAAAAAGAACTTGCACAGTGGTGTATACAAACTTAAATGTGGAAATTGTCCAAAAACTTACATCGGACAAACTGGTATAACTTTAAACAAACGTATAGCAGAACACAAAAGGGCTTTTAATATTAGAAAAACAGATTCTACGTACGTACTTCACCTTCTAGATCATAATCATCTTTTTATTGAACAATTCCAAATTCTTCACATTCAAAATAAAGGCCTCTAACTATCTTTATTAGAATATATGGAAATTAGCAAATTAAAAACAGACATAATTCTAAATGACCAACTTGAGACAAACAGTTCTCCCCTCCTCAACTTATTCAGTTATAAAGTGTAAATGCATACCAAAAATAGATCACTCGAGAAAGGCACTCTGCCGAAACAGCTGTAGCGATAATAAATTTTGTGGAAGTTTTAAAAACAATAGTGTTCAGTGTTTTATTGTTACATAAAATGAATTTTTATCAAGTAACGCTCGAATCCATCACTAACTTTTATTTCTATTTTAGGTTATGTAACCTTTGTCCTGTTTCCAAGACATACGGCAAGAAGTACTCGTGATAACACTATTAACTTAATTCACATGTTCAGACATTATTTGCACTACCACATCAAGTGTTCCAAGGCATACATTCACAGTAGGATGCGTGCAAAGACTTCAGATTTCCTTAAAGTATTAAATAGGGCTAGACCTGAGAATAAGAGTACAGATAAAAAGACTATTAGGTGAGTGCTATCCATATGACTTCATAGTTATTAGTAGAAGCGGGTTAGTTGTTCTACCATTGATTTATGGCTAATAATTTGCTACCATTGATTTATTACTAATAGTTTTAATAACTGTGATCAATATAATCGTTTTATGTAAATATATAAATAATACACTGGGGTGCAAAATTAACCGGACATTCAGATTTTTTTTTTTGGTGTTTAGATGAAAACTTGTTTAATTTATTTGAATTGTATTTTATGCCTTATTAGCGATAACGTTTTTTTCTTAGCATTAATTTAAGTTTATTTTGGTGCTGTGCCTGATTATAAGTTCCGCTGTCGGTTTTTGTATTGTCTCCTGTTTAAAACTTGCATTAAAAAAATTATGACACCAGAAGAAGTAGCACAAGCTGTTAGTTTACAGGATGATGGACATAACATTCGAAGTACAGTGTTTGATGCAATACAAAGCTTCGGGAAACAGGACAATACACCAGGAGGCCAGATCAAGGTAGACTAAGAACCACAAGTTAAGTTGAAAATTACCACAAGCGTTATGCGATCGTACATTATCAGCACCAGTACTTGTTCAACGATTAAATAATGTCCATAGAAACACAGTTTCTGTTTATACCGTTTGAAGACGCTTAAATGAATATGGATTGAGGTCTAGAATACCTGTCACGGGACCTCTATTAACAGCAGATCATCGTAGACAACGTTTACATTTCGCTCGCGAACATCTTAATTGGGGTGTTGACTATTGGAGTGCTGTGCTTTTCACGGATGAATCAAGATTTAACAGATACTCATCAGATAAGCGGCCTAGGATATGGAGAAGAGGTGGTGAACGTTATCAGTAATGTTGTTTTACTCCGAGAGTTCAATTTGGTGGAAGTGGTATAATGGTGCAGGCAGGCATTTTCCTGGAGGCTCATACAGAACTTATTACAAATCAAGGGGTCAATTTGAACGCTCAACTGTATGCTCAGCAATGTTTGGAAAATCATGTAGTTCCATTTGCCCTATTTGTTGGAGAAAACTTTCATCTGATGCAAGATAATTCTCGTCCGCACATCGCAAGAATAACACGGGATTACTTGGATAAATTTAGGATTCGTTTATTACCATGGCCACCAAGGAGTGCAGACTTAATCCAATAGAGCTTAATCCGAAGTATGCCTGATAGAATGAAAGCTGTAATTAGGGCTCGTGGAGGTAATACACACTACTAAATATTTTCCATGAAAAATGTTAATATTTAAAAAAAAAATTTTGTTTCTTTGCAGATTTTCAAATTTTTTCAATTGTTTATTGTTTTTTCTGTGTAACATGCTTGAGTTGTAATAAATTTGTCGCGCAGGTGTAGTAATTAACTGCATACCGAATCATTTAGTAGTCATAAGGAAAACGGAATTTCAAAGCAAAACCTATTCAAAGGTCAGAAAGAATAATTCTTCAAAAATTATTATATTAATAATTCCTTTCGTTTTGACATCGAAGTTGCATTTTTTTTGTTCGTTTTCTTGGAGGACTGAGAGTTATATCGGCAACCTTGCCAGCAGTGTCTGTGCTGAACTTTTTTTTTATTTTTGTATACTTATTATCAATTGAAATTGAAATTGCCGATATTTAAAAATAATTATATGAATATTAATCTATAAAAACACCATACCTACTTATTTCACATAACAAAACAAGAATAAAATACAGGTAATACTAGCAAGAAATAAAAACTTACGTTGCAGCTTTTAAGTTAAGTTAAGTTTTCCACCACATAAAATAAAAGCTATACATTTTCCACGATAATCAAATCCACAAAAACTCCCAAATTTATTTTTATATACAATTCTCCTATAGAATATACAAAAGAAATATAATCGGAGAGCAGATTTTCCAAATCTAATAAATTTATATACTTAATTAGATCAAAACTGGAGTACGGATATGTTGTGTATAACTCCGCAAACAAAACATTGCTCAAAACTTTGGATACTCTTCAGAGTTCAGTCGTTAGACTTGCTCTTGGAGCATATTGCACCAGTCCTGTGGACAGTCTACTTAACTCTATCGTATGTCTCGAATATAAAATCTAACCCAAAAATTCAGCTCTTCATCAATGCTGTTTATCTCCCTTTATCCTACCTGTGAAATAAATTTATGTTTTGCTTGGGGTGTCCCTCTCCGCTTTGTAACCTTAAGCTTACAGCATATAACAAAAATAACGTGATATCCAATTTTTTTAAAATGCACTTTTTCCTTGTTTTCACGCAGTACAAAAATTTACCATTTTATTTACACCGACACATCTAAGACCATAAATGGAGTAGGAGCATGCTTTGTGATATCACATGAACATTCCATCTATAAATTGTCTCCTGAGACAAGTATTTTTACAGCAGAACTATTTGCCATAATTAAGGCCCTAACCTTTATTCTAGAAAAAAACTTCCCAAATCTCTTATATCTTATCGACTTAGTTGCCTGACATGCATTTCTCAGATTTATCCCCCTCATCCAACATTACAGCAGATTAAGTTAATCTTATCCCGTATATACCAAAAAAATTTAACAGTAGAGTTCCTCTGGGTACCGTCACATGTTGGAATAGATGGTAACGAAAAGGCAGATAGTTTAGCTAGGTCCACAGTAACCGATTCAGCCGCATCAGTCGAAAATCTCACGGTGCATTTAGATTTAAAACCTTACTTAAAATTAAAATTGCACGATGTTTGGCAAAACCAATGGAATGGAAGCATCACTAAATGAATAAAAATTAATTCTTCCGTCCTTCCATGTAACTTCTTGCTTGAAAGCGACAACATCAAGTCCTAATAACACATCTCCGATTAGGACACACTTCTACAACACATGAATACTTGTTGAAGAGAGAAGAGGAACCAGTGTGTTTTGTTTGTGAATGTAAAGTGACAGTGAAGCACATTTTGATTAACTGTCCAATATACTCAGTTGAAAGACTATATCAACACATTCCAAAAACATTAAAAGAACTTCTAGGAGAATCTAAATAATTAGCTGATTTGATAGAATTCTTAAAATCTATACACACATTACATCAGTAATTAAAATATATATTGTACCTTATTATATAATTGATATTTTGTATGCCTACGTATGTCCTTATCACTGTTTTTATTTTTCTTATGCTAATAACCCTAAGTGGTTGAAGTAAAATAAAAAAAATAGTACTAATAGTTATTTAAAAACTAAGAACCAATTTAGGAAATAAAAGTAAAAAATAAAAAAATAAATTCAACGATTAACAAGCAACGTTCACTATTAAACTTGCAACAAACTGAATGTCAATCTTGCTAAAAGCTAAAACAAGTAGCACCTCTACTAAGTGTTAATAAGGTAATAGAAAACAAAGCCGTACACCTATGGCTTCTTGTGCCTTAGCGTGATTATGTTTATTCCTAGTGCATCTGTATTTTGAATATAATGTTGTTGTTTAATTGGACCACTCCTGTTGCTTTTCTTGACTTTGTAGTTGTGATCGCCTCTATTAGTTCTTGTCTTGTTATATGATCAATCCCATATGAAGTTTGATCTTTCAAGTCCTCTCCTATATAACTGCTAGAGTTATACCACAGGTTCTTATAGCATGGCATCCATTATTGACATTTCTTAGTAAATTATTTACATCAATCGATTTTATTTATCACAGTGTCATCAACAGGTGATTGCAAACAGGTAGCAATAAATCAATGGTAGCGAAGTAAAGTTAACATTTCTTATGTCCAATATTTTTGTGTTACGTTTTATTTTTATTAAAATCTGTACTTAAATATTAATTGTAATTATTTTCAGTGGAAGAACTTTCATAAGAAGAGATTGATGTGTAAATGATTAAGTGAAACGATCCATTCAAACAAGGACTAAAATCAACTGCCGAGGTTTTAACCTAAACCCTAGCTTTTAAAATCGAAACTGTTTAATTCTAATCCAATATATGTATGTTCTTATTTTGTAAACATCTCATCTATATCTATATCTAATACCTCATATATTTATTACATGTTTTAAGTACTTCCTACATTTTCAGTATTGTATAGATAAAGTATATTTTAATATTAGCTTGGAATGAAACAGTTATGTTTTAAATTTAATAAATTAAAATATAGTCACATCTCGTTAAATAAATATGATATATTAGAGCTGAACTTTCAGCTATTTAAAGTCTTGCGTCACAAACAGTTATGTTACGATTCTATTTTTCTTTCGTCAAGATCATATTATGTTAAGACCTTGTTCTCTTTATCTCTGACGATATTTAGTTATGATGAAATTATAATTGAATTTGCATTTTGGATATTTACAGAACATCAAGGTAACAATCGCCGACATTTTTGAATAAGTACGTTATTAAGTTCTAATACTTGGTACGGTATTAAAATCTAATTTAACTTATAAAAACAACTCTCTTGAAATTAGTACAAGTGATTATCGAGATTTTTACATGCATATTGCTCACAATAGCATTCTGAAGTTTATTCTAAGTTGGCTATTTATCTCAATTCAAAACGTATAACGCGATGGGCACCGATTGGCATTATGTTATCAATTTTCTAATGTACAGACATGTTCTCACCCGAGTACACAGTTTATATGGGTTTGGAGTATGCTATCCAGTTGTTCGATGTCGTAACTTATGCGGACCAGAGAGTTTGGGTGTTTTTTTTAAGTAAAAATTGATATAGACTTAGAAAAATTTTAGAGATTCAACTTGGTACGACTCATTGATAATTTTATTATAAAAATAAATTAACACGTACATTGCCATGGGGGATCAACGTGATCCCCCATTCTGCTTAAACATTTTAATGCCTTCTGGCCGTGGAGGCCCTATTTTTGGCAACTTGACGCCTTGATTCCTCTGAAATTTTGGCGTAGCATTCCCTACAAGACTCCTTCTTCTGACTATCCTCAGGATTGTGACTTTTTTTTGGTTGTCCTCGAAATTTGGTAGATCTGCAGATTTTAGAAGACCTTTGATCACTTCTTCTCGTAATTTTATAATAGACATTTTGTCATTAGTTATAAGTTGATGCAGCACATAAGTGTTTACAACATAAGAACCAGCTATAAATTCGATAGCCAGTTTTCTATACCATTTTACTCCACGGCGCAAAGAAGAATTGTAAGCTTTCATTTGGTCGGATATGTCGGTATCCATAAGCTTTGTGTTTGGTATACTCGATGATGATTCTTGGCTTGGTTTTTTTCGCCAGACCTTCTCGCCTGAGTGACCATTTCAGGAACATATTTAGTTATCTTTTCATTTCTCTATAAATATTCCTGTGTTGCTTTCCTCGGCAATATGTTCGCCGCGTCTTAGTTTTTTCTGAACAACAGTTTTTTAGTTGTTCTATCTATTGCTTCGTAGAGTACCCAAAATGTATGTATTTTTTTCCAGAAGTTTCGATGCTAATTCATCGCTGTCGAATAATCAACGGTACTCAGTGATCTTAAATTTGGGATCTTTCCATAAGTAGTTCCCACATGTAGTATACATTGAATGTCTTGCTGGGACGTGAGTTGGCAATCACTGCTACCCAGTCGAAGGGTACATTCACCATTGCTCTTTTTTTTTTTTTTTTTCTCTCTATGAGCAAAAAGTCACGGTTACAAGGTAAGAAGCTGTGACTGCTAGTTAAGAACTTTTGTTCTACTTGAGTGAAATATTTATTCACAATCAGCAAACGTAACATGGACAGCAGTTTCCAGTTATCCTGGTCGACGCATCGGTCAGACCAGACTATGAGTTTTTTTATTTCTCCTGAGTTCAATGGACGAAAGTTATGTAACACAGCAATAGATAAATGCCACAACATCATAGTGACATCGTTTGAACCTGCATCGTGAATATCATAGTTGTAAGTGGCATACTGACGTTGGTAGAACACTGAAGAATGAGTCAATGTTGGACAGTACAACACTTGCTGAAGATCAGTGAAGAGTACGACGAGTTGTGGATTAGCCTTTTCAGCATCCAACTTCAATGCTTTGTATCCAGCCTCAGCACGTGCATGTTGGAGTTCACTGTCAACAAGAATAGAATTTCTTTCTGGACCGTCTGACGTAAACACAAGGTTGATATACATTTTATCACAAAACGTACACGAATCTGAGCGAGGGAAACCAAAACGCAAATTAAAGTCTGATTGAAATGTCAGTGTAAGTGCGCCGGGAAACATTGCATTGCAGATACTTTTCACAAAAACAGTTTGTACATTTTTTTTTCAAGTTTAATTCAGCAGGAAGGCAGTTCTTCGTAGATGCAGCGCGACTATAATGGTTTTTCTTGATGTGGAAACGACCTTATGTGTTTTCTTATACGTTCTTTGTCGGTTTCGTTGATTTTATTAGGCCTATTATTGTGTTTTCCACGTTGATCATGTAGCGGCATAGCTGTTTTTTTCTTCTGCTGAATGTGTTGGATTCGTTGAGGTGTTATTCCAAATACTTGACATAGAGTTTTTTGGCACACTGGTAATTTCTTCAGTCAAATCTGGATGTGGTATCGTACGTACATTGTCGTCTGGAGATGTCTTCTGGAGTCCGTCTACGTTGTATCTTTGCGCAGGCGTGCAGTTTGTGCATTATAATCCAGCCTATGAAATGTTGTGAAGAGATCTCCAAACTGGCCTTGAATTTTAGCATCCTCGCGAACAGATTTGCAGTTACATAGTCTCTCCTAAAATATAAAATTACTTATTTGAAGTTATCGAAATATTTCGAATTTCAAATCATACACTCATTACGGACGAGCACAGATCATACCAAAGCCAACCACAATAATAAGCCTACAAAAACATTCGTTTCCTAACAAAATATATAACATTGTTGCACTCATGTGGACTCTTGTGTATGTAGTTGTAACGTAAACCAAAGTTTAACTAAAGTCAAGAGTCAAGTATATGAGATGGACGGTGTATTGCTAGTACATTCTCATTTCTATTAGATATATACGCTTCACCTGCATTTCTCTGACGTTTTATGGATGTTTCTCTTTCACTGGTTAATATTGATTTTGCGTTTTTTCCCTCTATTTATGTGCAAAAGGCTAGACAGAGACACGTTAACCTCCATTTTTACAGTGGTAGTAGTTTGACAGTAACATACATACAACGTTTTTGTACGGGTACCAACATTGTGGTACGAAAAACTCAGGGAAGGCAAAATGTTTTTAGCCAGATTAAAGGATGCTCGCATTGGTCTTTGGATATACAATAATATTGCATTAAAACCTCACTTTGACCCAATCTGTCGCTTACAACATTGTTACAGCCCGCCATTCAATTGTCGTCACTTATAATCGCAGATATGTGAAGATTCGCCATCAGTTGTTCAGTTTTCGCAACTTAAGTTGGAAAGGGAGAAGGTTTCTGTTTGGAGAATATACACATCGAGATTAAAATGAACTGGCTCAAATGGATTCCTTTTTCCAAAATTAACGTAACTAAAACCTACCCTAAAGAGGGTAAAAGAGGACCAGGAAGAAGACGCAACTCTTGGCTTAAAAACCTACGGCAATGGACGAGCATGACCTCCATAGAACTATTCAGGGCTGCTACAAATAAAATTAAATGAGCAAATGTAATGGCCAACGTCCTTAAGGATAAGGCACCGTAAGAAGAAAACCTATCCTAAGTCGCACCTAGCCACCTAATCTCGCTCGTTCGCACATCCAGCCCTCCATTTTGTAACTGACCCGTTTTAATTTCATCCGTGGTTAGGAAGTCGCTAAACTTCCAAACCACGTCATTTTTATTGCATAGACAACCCTTAATTAAGTTTTTTTCGGTGACTGTACATATAAGCAAATTATTGATAAAAAGTTGAGGTTGATGATTAAATAAATTCTGATATAAAGGTTTTATTATCATTTTTTAATCAAATAAAGACAAATAGTTGTAACATAATTGATTGTGAGACAGAATATATTGTATATAGAAAAAAATTGAATTGTGCTTCCCCAAATGTTGTGGATGAGCACTCGTTTAACAATATGTACATTTTGATTACTACTCACGAAATTTTGAACTACAGAGTGCACCGTATAGTTTATAATAATTATCTTTAAGCATTTTGAATAACAAAAATAGAAATAAGAGTTCTAATCCTAGTTTACGCCATTTTTCTAAAAGATTTATTTACTTTCTGGTGCACCCTGTATATTTTTGCTTAATTTAATATTTCTCTGGCTGTTTTATAAGAGAATGTTTTTGTGAAATAATTTAAGTGGTGTGTCCATTTGTACCATTTTGAAAGTTGTAAAATTATACTTAAATTTCTTTTTTTTTAACTTTTATATTATGATTTTGTTTCTTTTTTTTTAACTCTGTTATACAGATATGTTTGTACAATATTATTTAACAAATAAACAGTAACAGTTGTTCTGCAATTTTAGAAAATAAAATGTTATTTTAATGTATTTAGTTGTTTTTGTAATATCTTAATATAATAATGGCTTGTGTTATACAGGGTGAGTCATGAGGAACTGTACATACTCTACCTCGTATGGGGACCATTAAATAATATAAAGGGCAAGTTGGAAATTTGACTGAAATTTCTATGCGACATAACTTTTGAACGGTAAGTTCGGTGTGGCCCATTTGTTGGACAAACGTTACACTGTTGGGCTGCCGAACAAATAGAATTATCACGTGAACGCCATGCACTGGTTACGAGTTGTAACGAAATATTTTGCCTACCACATAGGGTATTATTATGGGGGTTGAAAATTGGGACAGAAACTATTGGGCTAGAGATAGGGTAAGCAAAACAAATCGAAACTTATGCGAACGGCACTCAGGGTTATCTCAACGGCACCATATCTCAACTAAATAGTATTATCTGGGATCAACATATATCCAAAAAAAATAAACATCGAATATACAATATGCATAGTAATGTGTGGAAGTGACGTGTGGCAGTTAAAGGCAACTACTGAAAGAACACTACAAGCCACGGAAATGGACTACTGGAGACGGCCGCAGGAAAATCAAAACTCGAAAGAATTAATAACGAACGTATACGAGAGGCTATGGGAGTCACACATACGATTGTCGAAGATATAAGAGTACAACAACTAAAGTGGTATGGACATGTGCAAAGAATGCCAGAACATCGTCTGCCCAAACAGATTATAGATTGGTCACCACATGGAAAGAGAAAAAGAGGCCGACCCAGAAAGAGCTGGAGAGAAGGAATAGACAGAGAGATCCGAGAGAGAGGTTTAGACGAAGATCTTTGGGAAAATAGAGATGCATGGAGATTGGGCATCGGAGGACGTTTTAAACCGATTATATATATACTCAGGGTTTATTTGGAGAGCTAGGTTGTAGGTAAGTGAATGACACAATTGAATTGTATAGGGGCAACTACAAAAAATTAAACAAAGGGGTACTTTTATGAATCTCAATGAGATAAATAAATTGGTTTAGAAAAACAAATTAAACATTTATTGTTGTCTTAGTACAAACAGTACAAAATCAGACAATACATAAATACCATATTAATAGTCACAAAAGTAAATACAAAAATAACAAAGAAAAACTTACATGTTCTATCTGTTAACAAGTGGGAGATGCTACACAACGGTGAACAAATAAAATGACAGCAATGGCCACTCTAAAATTTTTAATCTTAATTATTACTGTATAAACCGTTATGAAAAGCAATAATTATTATTAGAGAAAAATGCCTATCTATACTTTAAAAGTTCAAACAAAAAAAAGTTAACCTGAGTTTCACTAGATTACACTTTACTTTAAATTTCTGGGGGTTGGAACTGGAGTTCAAACTCTCAAATTCATCTCCATACTATAAAAAGTATCCTGAAACGGCTGCTTAGGGCGAATACAATTCTGAGGTTAAAAGTTGGGGCACTGGAACACACCTCGCCTCGGCTTTTACAAAACGGGAAATGGAACATGTAGATTAGATAGCTTTCAAAATTGCTGCAGGCGACACAAATCTCTTAGATACTTAGAAAAAAATGAAAATAGTGATCACCTTTCTAAACTGACATATTACGTAGAGTATAATTCCACTATTTTCTACAAATTTGCAGGTTTTTGACCGACCACTAAATACGTCTGTCCCCTTTGACAACATTTATCCAACCTCTAATTGAATTCTCTCGTCCCTCGATATCGGCCGACTACCGTTTTCTTTCCCGTTTATCAAAAAAAGAGCTAGCGAGACTGGATTCTTGACAAACAGGGTATTTAACCTTGAATCAAACAGCTTTTAAAATTGTAGAAATAAATACGTATTATATGGATTATTTAACTTCGTAACCGATTTCTTTCTTTGGGGAATTTGAAGGTAAACAAAGACACCAAAGGTGAAGACTGCTTTTCTTCCTCGACGTTGACCACAGGTTATACTAATAGACTTCCCATTTTGCACAACGTTGAACCGCGTATTTGAACGAATGTGATGTGGCATCTAAACTATAAAGAACAATATTAAAATACCATATTAAACTTAAAAAATAAAACCATAATAAATACAAGATAAAATATTTTAAAATCATGGGGTAATGGCAGTCACTCGATGGATTATACCAATCAAAGACTCCCACTACCCCATTGCAAGTCAACCATATTTGCATTAGATTATTTTGGATAGATGTATTTTTTTGTCAACTTTCATTGTAAGTTTTCAGAACCTTACCTTTAATATACAGGAAGCAGCAATTAAATCACTGTTCACAACTATATGTGCCGGTTAAAAATACACCGAACAGACAATAAATATCGATATGCCTACTGTGACAACAGAAACCAACTGGAATGCACTTAGTTGCACGTAAGGTACTTGGACAATCAGCCACTATGTGGAAGCACGTCTCTGGGAGCGAAATTGAAATAAACAAAGTAAATATTCCGGTGACTGCCGTTACCCGCTGACCGGTATTCCCCTGTTCTACCCTAAGCGTTATGTAAAGCAGTTTATAATATATAAGTCATCCCAGAGTTAAATTGTTTGTTTTTAGATAAATCACCAAGTCATTGTATAAAGACTAGTAAATACAGGTAGCTTTATTACAAAGTTCGTTAATTTTTTTTGTACAACTTTTTGGTTCTTCTCTAATGGACCATTTTTTTCGCAGCTGCAAATATTTTGGCTTTATCATTTAACGAACCAGATTTTATTTTTACTTCAAGTTCTTTGCTCTTACAGCAGATATCAATTTGAGGTCGTCCAAATGACAGATTAAATTTTTCTTTAAAAATTTTTTAAT